>JAVDPK010017987.1:0-11387 GCA_034780415.1 Cichlasoma orientale | reverse complement strand
GTCTCGAGGCTATTCTATGGAAGGGCAGTTCAGCTGAGCACACTTTGAACAGTTTTCTACCTGGAAAATACTCTTACATGCCATAGCAAAACTCAAGAAAATTCTCAAAAACCCACAAAAGGGGTGCTGCTGATACATGGTGGCAATCTAAAGCTGTTGTCTTCTGTTGTGTCCAGCAAGAATGCTCTGAAGAAGAGTTCAAGAGTTTAAAAGACAGAAAACAGCTCTGAAAAAAGTTGAGTCCTCTCATTGACATGGGTGGCCTCCTCAGGATTGGAGGTTGCCTTACCAGTGCTAACCTACCAAGACATGAGTGACATCCTGTGATCCTGACAAAGGCCCATCACATTGAAACCCTCATAGTGAGACATTACCACAAAGAAGTGGTTCTCCAGAGTCATTATTTCACTGAGGGGGCTATCCACTCAACCAAGGCTGTACATGGATTTTTAACGTCGCACATTCTTCCCAAATGGGAGGTTGTTGGGAAAGGCATTTAGGAGTAGCACAACAGATCCTGGATGGAATGTTGCTTCATTTTGATTCAAGCCAACTCCCGCATGAAGTGTTGGTCACACTGATGGCAGTAGTCATACACTGATGGCAGTAGTCATACACTGATGGCAGTAGTCATACACTGATGGCAGTAGTCATGGCTATTCTGAACGCCAGACCACTGATTCCAGTGTCTGCTGACCCTGACAATCCTGTGGTTTTGACACCTGAAATGATGCTCACTCAAAAGATTGATCCAGTGAAAGCACCACCTGGTGATTTCGATAACAAGGCTCTTCGCAAAAGTCAGTGGAAACTTGTGCAATGTCCAGCAGAAAGCCACTGGAAAAGATGGGGGTAATAATATTTAGTGTCTCTCCAGAAACACTAAAAATGAACTAATGACAAACCAAGTGAATAACATAGTTCTGATGTAAGTCGGTCAAGCTAAGCACAATGAGTGGCTTCTTGGTCGTGATGTGAAGACATTACCCTCCAAAGATAACAAAGTCCATAAGGCTGAAGTGAAGACTCTTAAACTTGTTGAACATTTTGACATGTTACAGATGATAATGCCATTAGTTTTGATCTATTCTTGTTTTAAATAAGTGGAGGTAATGGTAGTGGTATAATAGTATACAAGGCAAGCGGTGTGCTGCCCTGCGGGGTTATTTGTTTGTCACTCTGGTGGAGCTATTTGAGGGACGGACCTGACTAACGAGAGAAAATAGTTAGCAAGTTTCCTCCACTACAAGCCTTGAATATTGAATATTGGTTGAATATTTGTCATATGTATAAGTATATGCTGTATGTTGAATGCTGTGATTTAGTGTGTAATATTGTTATGTTAATTAAGGAGACATTATGTAACATGTTTAAAACATTTGTGTCCTGTTTTAATTTTTCACATGGTGTAAGAGTTTTCAGTTGCCTGTAGATCTACTCAGCTAATTTATTTGCTAATCAGTTTGGTGACTGTGGTGATTATTGAACAGGAAGGTGATGTTGGATTACTGCATATGTTTGGATTCAACTACCATCAGACTGTTGAACACTACAAAATTTTACGACAATTTGTTATACAATATCTACAACTTACTTTACAGTATTTGTATACAACTACAGTGCAATCTACAATGCAATATAGTTCAACTTACAGTGTAATATAGTGCAATATAGTTTAATGCCATAGATCATGGTGTTTCTATTTATTTGGTGTTTTTATAATATCCATTTGTATTTATTTATTTGGTGTTTTCTTTTGTTTTCATTGGGAACCTGATGAAACGTAATTGCATCTTGACGTGGTGTCTGAATGACAATAAAGTGACTCTGATTTGAGCATGCCATAGGTATTAAAAGTAAAGTGCTGCAGTAGTTTTAATCTTTTCTATTTAATAGACAACAATTTGTTCACGTAAATGGGGAGTCTTCTTCACACACTAAGGTTAACGCCCAACCCGGTCACAGCAGATGACCGCCCCTCCCTGGGCCTGGGTCTGCCAGACTCTTCTTCCTGTTAAAAGGGAGTTTTTCCTTCCCACTGTCGCTAGGCTTGCTCATAGAGGGTTGTTTCAATTGCTGGGGTTTCTCTGTAATTATTGTAGGTTTACGATATAAAGCACCTTGAGGTGATGTTTTGTTGTGATTTGTGAAATAAAATTGAATTGAATCAGATCTCAACCCAGCTGAACACCTATGGGAGATTTTGGATCAGTGTGTTAAACACTTCTGTCCACCGCCATCATCAAAACACCAAGTGGGAGAACATGTTTATGAAGAATGGCGTTCCATTCCTCCAGAGTTCCACAGACTTGAAGAATCATTGCTAAGGTATATACAAGCTGCCCTGGTGACCCGAGGCCTTTCTAATACACTTGTATTTTTTGTTTGTCTGTTTTTTCTACTTTAATTAATTGCCCGTCTGTATGTACATGGCAGTTTTTATCTACCCATCTATAGATGGGAAACTATTTTTTTGGGTTTTTTTTCCAGCATACATGTGACCTTTATATACATGCAGATATACTACAACGCAGGTCTGTAATAAGACTTTTGTGCCCACTGTGTGAACTTTAATCAGCAGCGAAGCGTTGACAGTATTTACTTTCTCCTGCTGTTTTTATCCAGAAATGCAGATTAGTAAATGCCTCGGCCATCTCCCCCGTCCTCGCTGTCTTCAGGTCGCTGTGGGAGGACCGTGTGCGTTGGTGCAGTGTTTGATTATCAAGTCTCTCTGGGGATGTGTGTGTGTTTGTGCGTGTGCCAGTGTGACCACGTGTAGCTTATAATGAGCCCCAGTGGTGGCTCTCCAGTGGGCCTGTCTATTGATCATTAGCCTGCTGTCCACACTCTAATTTCCAACAAGCAAGCGATGGTTGTAACGAGAGGTCAGATTGCCTGTTACTGGGTGTGTGCGCATTCATGTCTGTATGTGTGTGATGTTACATCTTGCTTGCTGTTCTGTTCGGAGTATGCCATCTGATGTGGAAAGCCTCGGTTTGATGTGTGTGGTGAAGCAGCAGGCTGCTTCTACTTATTAGGATGTTTAAACTCAGAAAGCCAGAGGTTAGCAAAGTACGAGAACAGCACGCTGGTGTAGAGGACTAACACTGGCGTTTACTTTAAAATAGAGTCACTGCCGTCTACTGCACGGAGCAGCCTTTCTGACCAAAGCTATTTGAAACAAAAATAACTGCGTTTGCTTAGTTCATTTTGTAGTTGTTTCATGAAAGAAAGTTTAACAAAGTGCTGTGTGTGGTATATTCTATTCTATTCAATTCAATTCAAGTTAGATAAATTCAGATGAATGTGATTTAACAAATTTAGATGAATTTCAGTTCAGTTTTATTTATTTAGTGCCAATTCACAACAACAGTTGTCTCAAGATGCTTTATGGACAAGCACAGAGATGAGTCCGCTGTCAGAGGCTGTAAGAAGATCATTTGTAACCTTCACTAATGCTGTTTCTGTGCTGTGATCGATTCTGAATCCTGACTGAAACTCTTCAAATGAACCGTTCCTCTGCAGATGATCAGTCAGCTGTTTTACAACTACTCTTTCAAGGATTTTGGAGAGAAAAGTCTAGTAGGAATGCGGTTTAATAGACACATTGATGGCTTGGAGGAAGTAACTGTTGAACTTGACTCAGAAGTAGTGTTACTACTGGAAGTAGCTGTACACAAACGTGTCTGTGAGATGGTTATGGATAATTTTTTTCTAATGTTAACATTTTTCATGAAGAAATTCATGAAGTCATTCATTTTTAAGGTTAAAGGAATACTCGGCTCAACAGAGCTCTGACTCTTTGTCAGCCTGGCTACAGTGCTCAAAACAAACCTGGGGTGTTCTTATTTTCTTCAGACAAACAGAACAGGTAAGTGTGGGACGGACAGGAGAAGAAACCATGCTGCTAGTGAGTTGGCTAAGAGCTACGCTAAGCTAGCAAATCCCTAAAGACACAATAAGTGAATAAATATAATTTACAGATGGTTCAGCAGAGTGTGTTCTTTGGATAAAAGCAAATGAAGATTACACTATGAAATAAGTCATTATCTAGAAATTTTAATTAATCAAGCTACACAGATTAGAGCTACACAAAACACCACTGTGCACTTTAACATTGGCAGGAAATGATTTCCTCTTAAGTGGAGCCATATTTGTAAGAAAAATGCATTTGTGGGTTGAGCAGCAGAGTTGAGTATATGGGTTGCGCTCATGAAAAACTTCTCAAATCTTCTCTGCCAAACAGTTTGTGAAACATTTTCAGGAAGCCTGTAAAACTGAAGACCACTTTAAAGAAAGTCTGGCTCCTTGGAAGCAAATTATAAATAAATGAAAGATAGCTCAAGACTTGCTTTGTCTGGTTTCTGATCTGTTTCACCCCATGAGAAGCGTCTTGGTTTGGAGCATCAGTGCAGATTTTGTTTTGTGGTTGCGGAGTTTTTGCTTCTGTCAAACACTACAAATTTAATTCCTCTGCAACTAAACTGCTTTTAATTCAATTATGTTTCAAACATGTTTTTCTCCAAAAAAAAACGAGAAAGAATTGCCAGTGCATTTATTCAAAAAGGTAAACTTTAATAACTTCTCTGTTCATTACAGATAAAGTGAAATATTTCAAACTTTTTTTATATTAATTTTGATAATAAAGGCTTACAGCTCCAGAAAATCATAAATCCAGCATGTTGAATGATTAGAATACACCACAATCACGGGGAAGACTGCTAACTTATAATGTTAATGTAATCCCTGAACACAGTTTATTTGTAGAAAATGAATGAACAGGAAACCGATTACAGCTGACGAGTGAACTGGCCTCATGAAAGCTTGAATAGTGAGTTGATTTCAATCAAGAAAACCTTCAGTGGGCCTCAGCACAGACCTACACAGGCATACAAAGAATTTTGCTGTACACAAACAGACACAAAGAAGCTGTTGCACAGATGTGCATCTGACACACACACACACATAAACACATAGGTACCCGATTTCCATGACAATTGAAGTGGCGGTGTTTGAAGCAGAGGGACATTTTCACAGTGGGGGGCTAATGTAGATTCCCGCAGGCTGGACCAGGTGGCTATATCCTCCCCCTCTCCCACCTACGCTCTGCTGGTGAGAGACAGACAGGGAGACAGAGAAGGGGCTGCTTGATTTTTTTTTCCTTGTCATAACGTTTATCATTTGAACCCAGCGGTGTTAACTACTATGCACATTTTTAACTCTCTCATGTATGACCATGTTAAGGAACTTGTGCTTCAGCAATGTTAATGCACTTTTCTATTCGAACACTCAGAGTCTCATTCACACACAGTCATATAAGCACTTTCCTTCTGAGTGCGTTCTAACATTCACACTCTGATGAACGCATCAGGAGCCACTCGAGCAGCTCGACCCAAGGATTCTTTAGCACGCAGACTGGATCGAACCGCGGATCAAAGCACCATCAAAGGGCCTTCTGATTAGTAGGTGACCTGCTCTGAGCCACAGCCACCCGACATATTTCACTGTGAAGGGTAGGGTGTGATTATTGTAGGGCTCTGATCACAGTGTTTAAATATTTGACTTATCAAAACAATGGAACGCACAAGAGCAGATTAATAGAAAACATGATGTCAAAACACGATGCATTTTGTTGCTGTACAAATAAAATGTAATTTATTTGCTCAGTGAGTGTACGAGCTTCAAATAATTTATAAATAATTTCTGTGTTTCCTTTCTCCCTACACATCATAAGCCTCTCCCTGACACTTTTGTTATTGTTATTCTACACATGTCTGAAATCGCCACAGATACTTCTGGACATGGTGGTGACATTTTACAGTTATTGCCATTATGAAAACTGCTGCTTGTTAAAGGCTACTAGAAGTGGGAATTTGAACAAACAACAATAAAAAAGAATGTCCTCATCTAGACATAAACAGTAACCATGATGTCATGCTACGGGGAAATTTTAGTTCCAAGACTGCATTTTTGCATTCAAATGAAAATGGAGAGACTGAAATATAAACACTCTATGGTTTCCTCCCACAGTCCAAAGACATGCAGCTAGTAAGGTTAGGTTAACCGGTGATTCTAAACTGCTCATAGATGTGAATGTGAGTGTAGTTTTAGATTCAGTTCAATTTTATTTATATAGCGCCCAATCACAAGAGCAGCCGCCTCGAGGTGCTTTATATTGCAGGGTACTGAGGAAGCATTTGGTGACTGTGGGAAGGAGAAACTCCCTTTTAACAGGAAGAAACCTGCAGCAGAACCAGGCTCAGCCAGTCATCTTCTATGACCGGTTGAAGGGGAAGGGAGGGACAAAAGACATGCTGTGCAAGGTTTAAAGGTTAAGTTTGAAATATGTGAGGGGAAGGCTTTGGCATGGGATGGTTAAACCGAGGAATAAGAGGCTTGGGACCGCATTAATATCAGTAAATATACTCACAAGGACTGCCAAACAAACATGCCCAGCTTTGTATATTTGTGTCTCACATAGAGAACTGTAAAAGATGGACATAGCTACTGTGATGTCATCCACTGTTTTCTGATGGATGAACATTTCCTTCATCGCCATCTTGGTTTAAAAAAAATCAGGTGTGACAAGAAGGGAGGGGCTTCCTGTGAAACTGCTGTTGCTATCTGCTGGCCTTCAGAGAGAATGGAGGTTTGAGGCATATTGGCTTCTCTTTGAAGCTGATGGCTAGCTGCTAGCGGACAGTTCAGGCTCCAGTGGCTGTGTGACCCTCTAACGCAGCGGTCCCCAAAGTGCTGCAGCCCACTCAAAAACCAGAAAATCCCGTGGGACCAACTCAGATGAGAATGTCAACATTTTCATTAGTTATTTTCTTTTAATATGGATTTTGGCCAATGGACAGCCAGAAAAGTGTTTTGAAGTTTTGAGCTGTTCCCATTTTACATGTTAAAACTTGCATGATGTCAGCGTTTGTGCAGCCTTTTCCATAAATGGCCCTGTTAGCCAACCTGTTGCTCTGATTTAAACGTTGGGTGTGAAAGATGAAAGAACTAGTATGTTCCTCCGGCTGTTGAATCAGTGTAAAAGCTTATTTGTAAAGTAGGATGTGATATATATATATTACTCATTTACGTGTTCTTATGTCACGTTGCTCTCAACAAATTACACAATCAGTGAGATTTGCTGTGTGAATATTTCATTCATCAGGATCTGATGTGTGATTTAAGTGTCCCCTTCATTTTGGATGTGCAGTACCAGTGTGTCACAGTGTGTCCAAACCTTTGACGGGTACTGCACATTTGCAGTGTCTGGTTAAATGTGTTTTGTTGTGTGTTTGTGAATCTCGTGCATCTCTAAAATAATCTTCAGATAATTAAATGAAGCGTCCAACATGCTGCAAGAATGTACCACGCACTCTCTAAAAGCTCAGAAGCCACAGTCCATATATGGCAGTATACTGCAGCGTGAATGTTTAATGCAGGTGATCTCACTTCTTTTACACTATTTCACAAATGAAGCATTGAACTACAGTTAGTTTGCATAAATAACTGGCTGCATAAAAAGAAGTATAAATTATATGTTTTTCTTACACTTCATTGAGTAGACAGTAATTACAGTGGCAGTCAGCTAGCCGTGTGCATGCACCATGAAGGAGAAAGGAAGTAATTAGCATTCACTAATATCTCATTTTAGGACCAATAGCCTATCTGCAGTTCAGTTTTGTCCACAGGGAAAGAGTTACACAGTGGCATCTGATTAAACCCCCAGCTTCACTGGAATGTTTCATTCCATGATTCCAATTCAAGTTATTAGGCGTGGCTATTGTTATCAGGGCAATTTATATGCTTATTGGCAGAGGAAAGTGATTTTCAGAAGTGATTCAAGTGGGCTGAGGCTAGCTGATCTCCATGGCCCACACTCTGTCCCTGGAGTTTCTGTGGATCATTCAGTCCTACAAGATGCTCCATTGCCCACTGAGCTCATAGAGGACAGTGAAGTGGAACCCAGAAACCGTCAGAGGCGACTGATAAACCTCCCTCTATTTCATACGGCTACGCTTTAGCATTCCAAACACAGTACCAGACCCCACTTTATCTCCTGGGTGCCTAGGCCAACCATGGCCAATATCAGGAAGTGGGCCAAATGCATTTTCAGTTCAATTCAATTGAAATCCCTCATATACTGCTATAGACCATAGCTCACATCAGGATTTCAGGACGGTCAACATGCCATTATTGTCCATTTAAAATGATCCACGCGTTGACTTTAGACAGACGTCATTGTGATCAAAGCAGCCCGATGAGCTATTTTCTATGTAATTGTGTTGCTGCATGCAAACCAAACCTTGACCTGATCTACGCTGTCCCGTGTGCTCTTTTCTACTTCTGAACTGTTTCCGGTGCGCCTGCAAATTCTTCCTGAACTCCTAAAAAGCCCTGCTCTGCCTGTTTTACAGTTTACACTTGTTTCTGTGAAGTTCATGTCTGTAAGAACGGAACTATAGTAATAAAATTAGTTTCATTGACTGATTATGTTGCTACAAATTCTGCATTTTAACATCATGCGTATTGACCTAAAATGCATTTATTTACAGCAAAATCATTGTTTAACATCACAAAACTAGAAAAAGATTCTAAGTATGCTCCAAACACAGAAGCTGCAGAAACTTGGTGGGTGTTCCGACATAGAATACATAACAATGGAAGCTAGTCAGGTTTTCCTGTGTTGCAGGATGCTGAGATAGGTTCAGTGTGTAAAACGTAACAAATTAAAGTGTACCAGCTTTAGGAAAGACTGTGGTTTAGGTTAGAATATCCCACTTACCAACATTAACTGTAAGGGCTAATTTGACCATAGGTAATGTGATTGGTGTAATATACGCCCCACTGTTGGCACAGTCACTGTTCCTCTGTGTCCAGGTTTACACAATAAAATCATTCACATTTCTTTTTATATCCTCAAATAGTCCTGAAGTCAGAATATGGTCACAGTGTGTTCTGGGAAGTGTGAGTGTGGCAACATGTCGCTGCAGCGCTGTAACGCAGCAAAATCCACTCACTGCACTCCGACTGGGACTTAATTGTACACGGAAACTTTTATTGTTCAAACAATATAATACCCATGATGATCCACTGAAACTTTGGTGTTTTCCTCCACAGCTCCTCCAGGATTACAGGCTCTGCAGCAATCACCGGGTGAAGATTCGTTATCGCTAAGAGTGTAATGCAAAGAAAACCCACTAATAGGTTTGTAAAAAAAAGTAAATAATAGTCCTCAGTTCCCTTTAAATTACAAAGTAAAGACCTTACAACATTATTAAATAATCCCCTGTGATCCCTTTGGTAATGGTGCACAGGAAGAAACCTCTGGAAGAACCAGGTTCCAGGAGGGGCAACATCTACTGATACCAGGTGTGTCAGTAGGTCAGTAGATGGTTTATTAAAGTTAAAATAAAAAAGCTGCAACAGGGAGAGGAACTGATTCATGTACCACTGCACCAAACTCACAGAGGCTGCAGAGCAGGATGGCTGCCACCCCACCACAGTCTGGAACAAAAAGTTCTCAAATTTAACCTGTTTGATCCAGATTTTTTTTTTCCACAGCGGCTTTTATCGGCAGGGACAGGAAATGGGGGAAAGATACGGGGGAAGACACGGGGCAAACTCGAACTTGCACCGCCCGCACCACAAAGCGGCATGCCTGCTCCACCCCTGAGCCACCCAGGCACCATATTGATCCATATTTTAAAGGAAAAATTATGAAAAATCTCATGGCACGTTTTACACATTCCAGTGGACGTCAGCCCCAGACGAGGTGCTCAGAAAAGCTCAGCGAGCCCTGTTTGCTGCAAAAGAAGAGTGTCTCTATTTTGCTTCGTTACTTCTGCCTAAGAGGTCACAAATAATCTTGTCCTTGAATTTGTAGGACTTCATTATTGCATTTATTGTTGCTCTTCTCTAATTAGACCATCATATTTACTCAGCTGGATCCAGCTTCTTCACGACATTACAGGCGAGAAAAACATATACTCACACGTGCATATCGAGTACATTAGCACAGCTAAAACACATGCAGAGACCTGCCAGCGCACACACATTTTGATGACATGACTCACAAACAAGGTGAAGAGAAAACACAAACTCACTCACAAAAAGTCATTAGTGGAAGTGCCGGCACTTCTATTCACAAAGCAGCTGTGTGTGTGTGTGACGCGTCCACACAGTGCAACACACTCAAGACTAATGATGCCTGAAGGCTTCCCCTGTCTTTTGATGAGCGCTTTGCTGCCTGTTCCCTGTTTTGCATTGAGTCCGGGCAGGTAAGCATCTCATGGCTTTTTGACTGAGTGTTTGAACACTGACTTTGATTTTTGGCAATCAATGCAGCCCTGAAACAAAAGGCGACACACTAATGTGAACAGATGAAAAGCTGCAGGGTCTACTTATGGTGCATTCATGTCATTTTCTGGATTTATCAGAAAAACAGCCTAAAAATAAATTCACACCTGGTGTTTGGCAGCGTGGAAATGGAGCCCAACCACAGAGAGGCAGGCTAAGATGAGCACATTGGCTGAACCAGACACCAGGCAGACACAAAGAGGAGAACACATACACATACATCAAATAAGAAATTCGGTATAATTTAAATTTCCTCATCAGTAATCAATCAGTACAACAGAGACATTTCACAATCAGTCACCACTTCTGCTCCAAATCACTGTTTAAAAGGGAACGATGGTCTTAGACATCAGTTCCCTTCTATTCTGTGTGCGTCTGTTTAAGATTAAACAATCATGAAACCTGATGGAGAGGTGAACTATGGGAAAGCAGAGAACCCCCCAGGCTTAAAGTGAACTCTGTGTTTTTCAGGCAGGTTAAATATCTGTATATGCAACATTATTCACTCTCACAGACTGGCTATAGTAAACAAAGTCAAAAATATGATTGTTCACGCACCACATCCACCATCACATACGTTTGTTTAGCATTAACAAGCTGCAACTTGTAGAGTTTAACATTAAAGGTTATTAACACTGAGTCTAACATGTGAGCAGAGATGTTCTTCACTGCGTGCAAAACAAAAGTGCAACCGCATTGGACTGATGAGAGTACTACCTGCACTCTACTGCTTAAATAAAGTATTACTACTCCTGTATTATACTTGCAAAAAAAAACTGACTTCAGTCAATGACAAACATGATTTGTACACGGCTCAATTTTAACTAATTCTACCTACAATTATTAATTCTAAGCACTTTTCTCCATACAAAAACCAAAGCATGGAAGGATGGTATTATTTGATTCACTTTATTCTTTAAAAAAAGAGGTGAAGTTGTTGCTAGAGAGAAAAGTAGTAATTGTGTGTGTGTGTGTGTGTGTGTGTGTGTGTGTGTGTGTGTGTGTGTGTGTGTGTGTGTGTGTGTGTGTGT
>JAVDPK010017986.1:0-11389 GCA_034780415.1 Cichlasoma orientale | reverse complement strand
GTGTGTGTGTGTGTGTGTGTGTGTGTGTGTGTGTGTGTGTGTGTGTGTGTGTGTGTGTGTGTGTGTGTGTGTTGTATGTTGTAAGATTCATATTCATAAGAAGTCTATCCTAGCTCCCCCTGACCCCCTTCTATCTGCAGAGGGAATGCTAAGTTGCAATAGTGGTGAAAGGCATATCAATGACTGTTTGGTGTTAATAGTATTTCTTCTACCTGGATACTATGACAACAGGCTGTGGGATGACTGTTAAACAAAAGAACAGATATTGAGCTTTAGCCTTATTCACTTGACTTCATACCTTCTACAGTAAATATTTGTTTATGAAAAATGGGTCCATGCCTGTGACTCATAGTGATTAATTCACACATAATTACCAAACCCTGTAATTTGCCCAGCTTTTCAGAGCTTTTTGCCACCCTTCAGCTATTTGTTTTGGTTATTTGTAGCCCAGAGTCAATAAAACCACTGTACAATACATACCCAGATACATACATACATGAGCCGTCAGTTTGCCCTGTATTTCCCTGATGTGTATCATATATGTCAGTTAACAACAAGTCAGTTAATGCAGGTTAAAAAGTAGGCTTGAGATTAAGAAGGTTTGATCCAAAGCCTATTAAACCTGCCTATTTAAAGATTACATTTATGGGCCATTCATACCAAAGCTGTACATTAATATCTGAGATTGTTTTTCAGAGATTATATTGACATGAACACGTGCACGCACACACACACACACACACACACACACACACGCGTGCACACGTGCACACGCGCGCACACACACACACCGCTTTCTCTCATTTGTGCAGAAAACTCAGGCTATTGAGTTGATGCGTGAATTACCCAGACCACTAGAGCAGAAACAACTAGAGGCTGCTTGCCTTGGGATAATTGAATTATTGTAATTGCACCTCATTAAAAATAGATCCTGCGTTACAATCTCAAACAAAAAGTAACCAGTCAATAAATTTGATCAAACAGAGTTTGACAAAATCCAACACACTGCTGATCCATATGCTTGCTTGCTTTTTTATTGAGGTTGTTTACACAGCCTACAAATTTCAGATTTCGGTGTTGATGACTTGCTACGAAAACGTGTGCACTTTTTAAAAAGACTTTCAAGTGATGGCAGCAAGACTGTCAGTTAGTAATTAGGAAGGCCCAGGTTCAAGTCTCAAGACAAGAATCCATGTTGTTAAAATCTACTTGAGGGTGACACCCCATGTTTTTTCAGAGCTGCAGTTTTGCAGCTGAACATCTGTTATCTTGAAAGCAAGTAAACAGAGACTCATTTGTAGGGATCAGGGATGTCATCACATAAAATTGTCCTTGCCTCAAAGATTCTTGCCCATATTTTTCAGTTTCTGTTTTATACATGTCTGTTAAATGCAGTATATTAAATTGCTTCATCGTCACTTTCTTTTTTTTTCTGCAGGTCATGTGAATGCGACCTCAGTGGTAGTGTGGGCGATTGCTCTCCCCTGGATGGACGCTGTTACTGTAAGCAAAGTGTAGAGGGACAGACCTGCAACAGGTGGGCTTTTCTCTTGTTGTTTGTTGCACAGATAAAGTACACACAAGCCGACTGTGAATATCTTATACAATAAAACATCCATACAGAATATTTAAAGAAAAAAAACTTGTCTCTGTTTAACATTTATTTTATAGGAATAAAACATTTTCATTATCACTCCTAATGAAAAATAACTTTACAAATGTCATACCCAGCCAACTGGTGCAGCAGATTTAGAGGGTTTAAGAATATTTTGATTCAGACTGGCTTCAAGATTTTTTAGCCTGTCTATCATTTTAAGTACTAAAGCAGTGCAAACGACTGTTACAATATGTCAATAGTCTCTGCTTCTCCCTGTCTGCTTCTATCTTGTTCCTCTGGGATACGGGATCAAACAGATAACCTCACTATGACATTAGCAATACACACAGCCCCAGGTCTCCAACTATTGAATAATTCTGTGCTCCCTGTTTGTTGACTTTTTGGCTGATTTCACGGCTGGTTGAGCAAGCCCCTCTCCTGTGTAATGTGACTAGTGTAGTGGCTGATTTTTAGCGGTGTTCCTGTCCCACCCACATGGCAGCAAGTGCCTGCAGGTCAGGGTGCTAGCAGCTGAGCTCCATTCTTCTTCCTAAAACACTGCAGTGTGCAACAACTAGCACCCAAACTGCTGAACTGAAAAGAGCTTAAATAGATAGTAAGTATAACAGCGCACCAAGGATGTGGTAAATAGCTGTAATCAGGCGAGAGTACAGCTTCTGCATGTTAATGACTTTTTATGCATGAGGGTGTGTATGTGTGTACCTGCAGATGCAAGCCAGGATTTTTCAATCTCCAGCAAGTAAACCCAGCAGGCTGCCAATCGTGCTTCTGCTTTGGCCACTCGCTGGCCTGCTCCTCATCCAATCACTATACTGCTGTCAACATCACCTCTGACTTCATTGAAGGTATTGTCTCCCCAGCCATTAATGAGGTTTCCCTTGTTGCCTTGGGGCCTTTATTACTCAGCCAAAATTAACATGACCAGCAATGTTTACTTTGTTTTCCCTGACCCTCTGTCCTCTTTTCAGCATTTGGCTCTGTGCTGAGCTCTCAGGAACAGAGATGTTTTTCTCTGCCTTTTTTTTTTTCCTTTTTCTTTTTCTTTCTGATTAAAAAAATAAAATAAAATACAGTGTAACATACACTATGTAGTTTGGACAGATAACCCCTGTAAGAAAACAAACATATAAAGTCTTTGTGAACATGAATATTTATCACATAGATGCAATGTTTTTCACCTACAGATCAGGATAGCTGGTTGGGAGAATTTTCTGGAGGGCTGGAGTACCCCCTGCTGTGGAAGGAAGGTGAAGTCTACCTGCTGCCTCTTACAGAGGAGGACATTGGCTTCTACAAAGCCCCCGGTGAGTCAGAAAGCAAAATAATAGAGATTTGAACTAATCCACAAGGTCAGATTGTTACCTCGGTCTCAACAGGTGGGTTGCATTCCCCGGGAAGATATTTAAGCATTGCTGAAATAGTGCTGAAATAGATTTTATTCATTATTATTGATAAACACCCTAGCTGTTGCTCTTCGAAGCAAATATGTGAATTATATTAGTGAAGCATCTGTAATTTCCATAGCTTGTTCCGATTGTTCCTTAGTGAGATTAATCAGGATTTTTGGCAGCGGGTCGCGCAGTGGTTATTCTGACACCGTTTCTTCCAATCCCTTATCAGAGCCATTAGAAGATAAGGGAATAAGCTGGCCCTGCCACAGGACTTAGGGCCCATTTCTATCAGCTGCGCCAGGAGCAAAGGCCTGATGGAATTGGATGTCTTGGCCATGCTGGAGAAGCAACAAAGTGAAAATTGGCTTGGTTTCTTCTTGTCTCCACTAAGTCGGTTCTAAGCATCAACTCACAGCCCCCCTCTAGCCACCATGCGGTCCGCGTCCAGAAGCAAAACAGGAGCAATCCCATTAACTCTGCATCCTGGAGGTTTAATGCCCAAAACGGGCGATCACAGAGAACGACTCCATTTGGAGACGTCTTTTTTTAGAAAGATTTTAGAAAACTCACAGCTGAAAGAGGATGTGACAAGGCCTAGTGGTTGGGCATAATTTATATAATGTCATTATAAATGCATTAGTATGTTATGGATGTTTGAATGTGTGTGTGTGTGGTGACACATGCATAATGAATGCTTATATGCCCTACTGTGTGTATGTATATATACGTGTGTGTGTGTGTGTGTGTGTGTGTGTGTGTGTGTCTGTTTGTAATTATAAATTAACATAGTTAATGATGTTTTGAAAAGTTCATTTCTTGTTCCTACAGTCTATACTGATGTCTCTGTAGTCCGCAGCACTCAGATTAGTGGCCCCACTGGCCAACAGCAGCTTTGTGACAGCCTGCTTATCTATTTCCTGCAGTACTTGTTTATGTTGTCTCTCCACATAATAAATGCACACATCTATTGCCTCACCATCCACATTAATGATCTAATTTTCTCTCGTCTTTTTTTTTTTTTCATATTTTGCATGCGTACAGTCATTTTTTTTTTTTAAAGATTAGACCAGAGCAGCAGCTTTGGAAGCAGCTTTGGAATTTTCTCTCTCCTCTTTTTATTTTTAATTTGTATTTTGTGCTGAAATCCCTCTACAGTGTTCTTCACCAAAGAAAGAGATAATTCTGAGTGACAACTCCACCTCGAACATCACGCAAAACACAATTTCTGTGATTTGCCGCAAATGTATTTGTCACCGTAGTTTGCTTTCGGCTTGAGCTGTCACTTGAGGGACAGGATTCAATCATCTGTTATTTTATTGAACTGGTAAAGCAAGAGAGAGGCATGTTTGGGATCGTCATGGCCCAGTCAGCTCCGGAAATATCAGCCATAGCTAAGAGAAGGACAAGGCGTCGCAGATATTTTCTTAATAGTGTTTGACAGGGAGTTGCTGGCCAGGCAGGCAGCCTTTTTGACAGTATTTGAAACAAAAAAGGGTGAAAGAATTTCACTCAAGTTTCCCGAATTCCCCATGACAATCAAGCAATCACTTACACAAGCTGGGCTGTCAGAATTGTTCCTTCTTCTGCGCTAGGTAAAAATTCTTCTCATTTGTGTTCACATCTTAAATTGTCCTCCCTTGTCTTTTGCTTTCTAGCTGACTAGTTTGTCAAGTAGTAAAAATAGGTAGGCATTTATGAAAGAGAATTTGTGTATGCACTTGAGGACACTATTTCTCTGAAGTATTGCCACTTTCCCTCCTTCTGATCCTGGACATCTGCGTGACAGTTGACACAGGCTGAGTTCAAGTCCCTGCGGTGACTCAACAGACGGAACACTTAAGTGCGGCTGCCAGGAACTATCACAGACAAACATGAAGTACCACCCTAAACAGTTGCTTTGACCTGCCTCCAGCAACTGTGGTCACCACTTGAATCTGCTGGACAGTAACTGTGGTTCTCTTGGCTGAGCAGTGTTTCATGCTGAAGGGTACATCATCTAACATAAGTCCTTACAGCCATGGGTTGGAGAAGCTTGCAGTGTGGATTTGAATATATGCACCGCATGCCAACCTGCTAAGCCTTAAGCAGGGAGAAGGGGGGGAGGGGGGACTGAATTTTAATGAAATTATGTCTAGTAGAAGGAAAGAGAGCAGCATATAGTTGAGGATGAGGAGTGAAAGAGAAGGAAAGAAGATCCATGATATCAGCCCCAGGCTACCTGTCAGTCTGACTCAAGCTGCATGTGGCAGCTAAGGGCCTCACACAGTCTGAGCACTACCTGCAACTAAGTCTGCATGTAATTCAGTCTGGTGGCCTTGTCATCTGGAAAAGTATACAAAACCTGAAAGGAGATGCAGCAAATGTAAATCGTGGAGTGGTGTAGAAAGAGGGAGGGATGAGAATAAAAAAGAAAACCGAGGCAAAGAGAAACAGGGCAGAGGGAAAAGTCAGTTTTTGAGTGATTAAGTCAGACTGTTCAGTATACTTGAAACAAACTGATAATGTCTAACGACATCCTGATTGGCAGGATTTGAGGTTCTGTAAAAAAAAAAAAAAAAACTCTGTGCCTTTTTTATGCTTCTTTAATCTTGACCATAGTAATAAAAGATGGATGTAACTATTGGAAAATCACACATCGGTTTGGTTTGGTTCATGTTTGGCATTTTCTTTTTCTTTTTTCTCCCAAGGTATGATCATATTGAGGGCACTGCTAGGGAGTTAGCAAGTTGGCAAGTTTTTCTCTTAATTCGCTGTGACGATAAACCCTATGCTAATTTTGCATGCAAAAAAACAAAACAAAAAAAACCCAGACTTATCAGAATGTACGTATCAGAAAAAGTGACCAGCCAGCTCCTTAGACAAAACAGCACCCATCTGTCACTCAGAGTGGTTACCTTTCCTAACTTCATGCCTTAAACAAGTAATTTCTCTAGAAATTCAGTCATGAATGGGGAAATGGCTATAAAGACCCAAGCTTTTTTTTTTTTTTTTTTTAATGCCAGGCTGTAAACATGTTTATTTTTGCTGTATTTCTGCCAGGGATTGAATCACTTTTGCAGCCAGCCTCAAGTGGCCATTTGAGCAACTGCAGTTTTTGGCACTTGGTGTTGGCTTCGTTTTTAACTTGGAGATTAGTCTTGGCAAAAATGATATTACAAATGAGTCTCTTCTTATTTGTGTTATCACACTGCTGATAAGTTTCCAAAGCTTTCCTCATAAACTTCATATATCATTCACTCTGGACTTCCGGGATCTTCTCACATGCAGAGTACCTGTAATATTCTGCCCACACAAACATATTGCCTCCCAGTGATATTTTTTGGTAACACTCACTAATAAAGGAACAGAATTCACTTCCTCTTAGAAAAGTTCTGTGTGGGTTTCACAAGAGCTGGCAGAACTAACACAAGTAATGAGTTGATCACCGGTTCACTCTGCGTCACACTCCACTGTGTCCCCTTCTCTAAAGAACATGAAACAGATTTAATTCTTAAAACTGCTAAACAATAAATAGTCTAAATCTTTTCAGTTCAACAAAGTGCATTTCAGTGTGTTTTCATTTACACAAACACACACACATACACTAATGCCACTAATTATAA
Source organism: Cichlasoma orientale (assembly GCA_034780415.1). Lineage (NCBI taxonomy): Eukaryota > Metazoa > Chordata > Actinopteri > Cichliformes > Cichlidae > Cichlasoma > Cichlasoma orientale. Next base: position 4,778 of record JAVDPK010017986.1, on the reverse strand, counting down.
GCAGACATCTGTATATGAATATACATAATCTCTAGGTCTGGATCCTTTGGTAGTGGAAGCCGTCTTTGGTTGCATGCAGGTAAAGACTCACTGTGGTCAGCAGAAGCACAATCTTGAGACCATATGGTGCCATCTGATGACATGTAACTTTTTAATAGGCATTTTAAAAACATATGTACATTTTTAAACAATGACCAACTGACAGAACATGAAGTCTTATGTATCCACTGGGTAAAATAGGCCAGCCAAAGGGTCCCAAAAGGGGGGGGGGGGGCTGTGTGGGTTCACACAGCAGACCAAGAACCAAACCACAAACCCCTGCAATCAGTAGACAACTTCCTCTATCCCCCAGTATCTGTTATATAAGAATTTTACTTCAAAGAAATCATCATGTTCATTGTGTTTGTGTATTCCATGTGTCTACACTAGTCCGCATACTGTATTATTACTTTATGTGATGTGTTTGTTTTATCGATCAGCTTGGAAATGATTAAAAAAATGCCCTTCCTTTCATGGAATCAGGTTTATATTGCAACTACAGCAGGGACACAGAGCACCTGCAGGCAGTGCAGTTTAGTGTCAGACTTCAAGTCCTGAGAGTATTGAACCTGTTTAAAAGTTTAAGGTTTGGCCATCTAACGTTTGCCCTCAGATTGTCTGCATGGTGGTCGATGTTAGAGCCTCAGTGGGACTCCCGTTTGTGTGAGGTAGCAGTGATTTAATTGAAATGGAGTTGATTTAATTTGGTTGGAGCAAAGTCTAAACCCTCTGATTGATTGGGAGCTTCTTCCCCAGTCCCGAAAAGTTATACAGGCATCTATCACTTGTTGCGATGGCAGCTTTATGTGTTTCTGGCACAGTGTCAAAGGTGGCACAGTGAGTGGACTTCAGATCATTCTGACAGACTCATAGAACCATAGTGGAAATCAAGTGGCACAGAATGAAGATTTGGTTTCTTTTTGTTGTTGTTTTTGTTGTTGTTCATTCAAATGCACGCATCATTTATTGGCAATGACCCAGGGCTGCAGCTATTATTTTTATTAGCAATTTCTCTGTTGATAGTTTTGTCCTTCAGTTTCCAGGGTCCAAGATGACATCTTAAAATATGTTGTTTTGGCTGACTAACAGTCCAAAACATAGTGATATTTGCTGCACAATGATAAACAGAGAAGAACAACCAATTGTTAAGAGAATCTCAGACCAGTGAATGCTTGGAATTTTTGCCTAAAAAATATTTCTGACATTTCTGACATATATTTCTGACATTTTAGGAAATGCACATAATCTTTTTCTTGCAAAGATTTAGATGAGAAATTAGATACCATTATTGTTTTGTCTCTAAAAAGCCAACCAACCTCAATTCCTTAGTTTACCTCACAGACAGTCAATGGTTTAGCTTGGCAGCAGAGTACTGGGAGCCCGACTCTATTCAGAGGTTATGAAAATTGCATCTCGACAGCTGATGAGTTAACATGCCATATTTTGTTTGTTTAAAGTGCAATAACAGGGCCTATGCCCTGAAACTGTTTTTGGCCAGAGGCAGTGACTTCCTGAATTCGCCTGGTTTTCCTGAAATAAAACCAAATTAAAATTTTACTTTTACACCTTGTTGTATCGGCAGGTAAATATAATTTGTTGTTTTAAGTTAGAGGTGTTGGATGGCAGATTTAAAAAAAAAAAAAAAAAAAAAAGACAGATTATAGGGTTGTCAAAAAATTGATTCTCATTTACTAATCAATACAAAAATTACTATCAGTTTAAATATTCATTTGCAACAGAGTCGATACCGACAGAGCTGTCTTTGCCTCCTCCAGCTGACACATAACTTCACACAACAGGGCTGCAAACCAGCAAACACACACAGCCCCTGACCGCACTAGCAGCTGAAGTAGTCAACGTTCACCACACTGAACAACACAGGAATTTCAAGAGGTCAGTGAAGCTCCTGTTTCAACAACACTTTAGTATTGAGCAGTTCTCATCGATGCTAACTAGCAATTACTAGTCGTGTGCGATACTGCATATTTTGGTATCGATCCAATACCAAGTAAATACAGGGCCAATATTGCCGATACCAATACCAATACTTTTAGCTTATAAAGGTAGGTTACGTAGGCAAGAGTGGTGCGTCGTGATTTATGAGGTGAACCATCAATTTCCCAAATCTGGACACGTTTTATTGACCACTAAATCACTGTGATTCTTACTTTCTACAATAATTGGTTAACGCAATAAAATACACCTTTCAGATTTTCATGTGTCTTTGGAGACCTGGAATTTAAATGTCTGTCTTTAAAGCATTTTGAGTCAGCTTCTGTTCTTTCAATGTGCTATATAAATAAAATAAACTTTTGACAGTCAACACAAAGGTTTATTAAATTCAGGGATTTTTTTTTTAATAGTTCATGTTTGAGGTATATTTTTCTCAGTTTAAATTTTTTTTAATGCAATTCACTGGGATGAATATATTATTTGATCATCTGAATATAGTCTCCAAGTAATCAATCTGCTGAAGTAAGCGCTATGATGACCAATAACACTTTAACATTATCTAATGCTGAAGAATCGACATGAGTGAACATTATTTTCACCGCTATATCAACTGGGTATTCTTTGCCTCTCTGAAAGGACTGTGACAGTGGGCTCTGTCTCTGGAGGTGCTAATTCTCATACCTGCTGCTTCACACCGCTCCAGTGCGACCTGGAGGCTACCACCTGATGAAGCCAACAGGACTACATCATCTGTAAAAAGCAGCGATGAGATTCTGAGGCCACCAAGGCGGGAGGCTTCCACCACTTGGCCTCAGAATCTTGCCTGTATTTTTTGTCCATTAAAATTATGAACAGAATCTGTGACAAAGGGCAGCCCTGGCGAAGTCCAACAACAACTGGAAATGAGTCTGACTTATCGCCAGCAGTGCGGGCCAAGATCTTGCTGCAGTTGTACAGGGACTGAATGACCAGTAACCATGGACCAGACACCCTTCCACAGCACCCGCAACGGAATACCCTGAGGGGAGTGGTCGAATGCCTTCTTCAAGCTGACAAAACACATGTAGACTGGATGGGCAAACTCCCCCACACACTAGAATGTTCTTGAGAGGATAAAGAGCTGGTCCAGTATTCCCCTACCAGTATGAAAACTGCATTGGTCCTCCTGAGGTTCAACTAATGGATGAACTCTCCTTTCCAGCTACCTTCCCGACCTTCTCGGGGAGACTGAGGAGGGTGATCCCCAATAGTTGGAGCACACCCCCCAGTCCCCTTTATTGAAGATGGGAGCCACCACCCCAGTCTGCCAATCCAGAGGCACCGCCCCAGATCTCCATGCAACATTCCAGAGGCGTGTCAACCAAGACAGCCCTACAACATCCAGAGCCTTCAGGAACTAAGGGCAAATCTCATCCACCCCAGGGGCCCTGCCACCAAAGAGTTGTTTAACTACCTCAGTGATGGGCGAGTTGTCCCCCTTGTCCCCAGACTCTGCTTCATGTCAGTGGATTAATGAGGACCTCAAAGGATTCCTTCATGAGGCCATGCAAAGGATGCAAAGGGTATGTGGGACAATGTGGTGACTTAACTGTCTTTGTGGCATCAGCTGAAAAGTCTCCTAGGCTACAGAACACAAAAATGAGCTTGCTTGACATTTTTATGGATTAAAGTTCTTATTTGACAAACACTAAATGGCAACAACCACAAAATCTAAAATAAGGCTTTTAAATGGGATTTCGCAAACATAAGAGTCACATCTATTTTTGTAGTCTGTCTTTTATCATGAACTATACCTAAAGGATGGCTACAGCCAGCATGACACAACCCAGTGATTTTTGAAGTCCAGTTGTGAACCCTCAATGTTGTGAATGTTTTTACCATTGCCATCTTAGCTTTTTGAAATTACATGTCACATGCGTCAAACACAAGTTCTTAGCCAATAAGGATACACTGGTTTTTCCTCCTTTCTGACTCTAATGCGGACCATAATTTACAAAATTAACTTCATGTTGTACTCTGTGTGAAGGAAAATTAGGGACAAATTTTTGTCCCTATGTATCAGGAAATGGTATTTTTATGTAACTTTTTGAGTTATCTGTTTTTGAGTGGTAACTTGATGATCAATTTTGTACTGAAACTGATTAAGCAATCAGTGTTTCAAGTAGTGGTTTAAGTAATAAAATGCAAACAGAAGCAAGTTGCATATGTATGCAACACACTGAGTTATTTAGTTATTTGTTATAAATCCTCTTCAATTTCTCATATGAGATGATGAATGAATATAAATCCTTGGAAATACACAGACTGCAAATCACACTTACACATGAATAATCCTTTCATTGTTTTTTCTATAGTGATTCATTACTTTGGAGATTGGCCTGCAAGTGGGGCTATTCTTCGATGGTCTATTAGGATTGTGAGTAATTATGCTTTGGTTCCTCAGTTCCTTACAGACACAGAAAGAACTCCCTGGAACCACATGATGTAAATCAAACCCCACCAGAATAATAGCCAACAAGCTACATCTGAAACATAAGCACTCACCACCATAAGGGAACACTTTTAGCTTAGTCACACAATAGTATTGCTGGGTTCATTAACCACAGTTATGCAAGGGATGTTCTGTATGTATTTCCTATTAATCATTTAAAAAGTAATATTTCAGTGAACATAAGTTTCTTACATTACTCATTACAGTGCATCATTACCCAAATGTTGCTAATAACCACTTGTCTTTTTCCAAAACATATTAGCTCCACCTGGACTGTTTTTATAGTACAACAGTG
>JAVDPK010017985.1:0-11394 GCA_034780415.1 Cichlasoma orientale | reverse complement strand
CCCTTTGGCGACCGAAAAAATCTATAGATTAGCCGCATCATATTATAAGCCGCAGGCTTCAAAGCGCGTGAAAAAAAATAGCGACTTATAGTCCGGAATTAACGGTAATCTGTCCAGCATGTCCTGTGTCTGCCTCGGGGCCTCCTCCCAATAAGACATGCCTGGAACACCTTACTCAAGAGGTGCCCAGGAAGTATCCAAGTCAGATGCCTGAACCACCTCAACTGGCTCCTTTCAATGCAGAAAAGTAATGGCACCATTCTGAGCCCCTCCCAAATAACTGCACTCCTTACACTATCATTAAGGGAGAACCCAGCCACCCTTCAGAGGAAGCTCATTTCCGCCACTTATATCCCCAATCTCGTTCCTTCGGTCACTACCCAAAGCTTGTGAGCATACGTGAGGGTTGGGACATAGATCGACCGGTAAATTAACAGCTTCACTTTTATGCTCAGCTCTCTCTTTATAACAACAGACCAGTGCAGCATCTGCATCACTGTGGCCATGGCCCCAATCCCTCTGTCGATCTCCCAGTCCCCTCTACCAATCCAGAGGCACTCCCCCAGATATCCATATGACATTGCAGAGGTGTGTCAACTCTGGAGCCCTACAACCTCCAGAGCTTTCAGAAACTCAGGGTGAATCTCATCTACCCCAGGACCCTGCCACCAAAGAGTTGTTTAACTACTTGCTATTGTGTAAGGGTAGTCGTCCAAGAATTTCACTGCTAGTTGTACTTTGTATGAACATAGATGTGACAAATAAACTTTGATTTGATTTGAACAGTCAGCACCAGTTCCCTGGCTTGAAAGCGCAGGGAAGTCACCAGTAAAAATGTCAACGTACAGGCAGCAAGTTGAGTGAACATGAGGATACCCACTCCAGCCTGTTGCCTCTCACTGTAGGCAACTCCAGAGTGGAACAGAATCCAGTCCCTCTCCAGGAGACTGGTTCCAGAGCCCAGACCATGTGTTGAGGTGAGCCCAAAGATATCTAGCCGGTATCGCTCACCCTCATGCACTAGTTCAGGGTTCTTCTCCACCAGAGAGGTGACATTCTATGTCCCAGCAGCCAGGGATTGGTTCACCAAAGCCTCCGCCCTCTGCCGCCGCCCGATACACATTGCACCCAACCCCTATGTTACCTCCTGCCCATGTCTCCTCTTCAGGGTGCACCCAGCCGGGTCCCACATTCTAAGGCCCAGCCACCAGGTGCTCTCCCTCAAGCACCCTCCCCAGGCCTGGCTCCAGAGTGGGACCCTATCCCAGGCAGCGTAAACTGTTCACTTGATTGTTTTTCCATAGGAATTGTTAAACTCTTCGTCCGGCCCCTCACCAGATGATGGGATTGATTAATACTTGTTTATATCTGGCCCTATTCCTACTCCTGGCCGTACATGTGGTCACTTCAGTAAGGAACTTGTAGGGTGCACAAAATAGATTTTATTGAAAATTTCAACCTGTTCTGGAATCAGTATTACCTCTTTTAAAAAAAAAAGACGGCCTTTATCTTAATAAGCAGGGAGAAAATTTACTCACTGCCAACTTCCCATACAGAATTCAGTCTTACCATGACTGACCGTTTACAAGTTACATGTGTGTCTCTGGAGTTATCCTCTCTTCTTCCAACACAACTGATCACAATTTTTCCGAACTTCTGCCTGATAAATGTGGCTTTATTAATTCTCCCAGGTTAAGCGGCAGGAGAGGGGACCCAGCTTCGGTTTGTAAGTATAAAATTCCCTGCCAGCCAATGAAAAATTTCGCTTTCTGTAATTTTGAACTGCAACTATTTGAACGTGTAGCGCCTCAGATAACACTTTGTGCCCTGGTAATATTGTCCCCCTAAATCTAGCAGTGATTATATCCAACAGTTTTCTGAATTTGTGCCTAAATATGATAACATTTTAATTATTGACTATTTTAATATTCATTTGTTGTCCTTTAAAGCCAATTATTAAAGATTTTCTACATCTTATAGAGTCTTTCAACACTGAAGTTAGTCACTGGACCTACCCATGAGCTGGGCCACACACTTGACTTGGTTCTATTGCTTGACATATCTGTGCGGATCTGCAATGCTGAAGATGCTACTTTCCCTGACCACATGCCTGTCATTTTTTAAAATCAATATTCCTGAGGTAAAGGGCACATCATCTACTCATGCTCCACTCTATAACCTAATCACATTGACTACTGCCGACCAGTTTGCTATAGCTTACAGAGGCCCTGTGCTGAACTGTCAAGCTCTATCTTCTCTATCTTACGTACATGTAGAAGAATCCTTAAATTCTTTTAATAATGTTTGCACTGCTATCCTCAATTCTATTGCTCCTTTGATATCATACCGCCTTAAAACATCAGCCTTTGCTAAATGAGTCTACTCAGGCACTCAAGAAAGCAGAAAGGAAGTAGAAAAAAGACAAATTGCAAATGTCTTAAGAAAATTTAAGAAATTCTCTAAATAAATATCAGGAAGCTGTCAAGGCCTCAAGAAACAAATACTTTCCTGATTTAATTTCTTCTCACTCCAATAGACTGTGAATCCTCTTCAGTTTCTGTTCTTAACCCTACCTCTATCTTTCCAAGTATGCTTTTTAAGAGTTTTTTTAATGACCTTTTATGTATTATTGATGCTGGTAACTCTGCTGTACTTGTACTGCTGGATCTTACCACTGCATTTTATACAGTGGAACACAAAATCTTGATCTCACATCTTGAGCAATGCATTAGTATTTGTGGCACTGCCCTGAACTGGTTCAAATCTTATTTGACTAATAGGTCTTCTTTCAGTTACTCTTCTAACACTGCCATCTTAATCTTTAGCGTGCCTAAAAAAATAAAAATCAAAATCCATTGTATTCAATACCACTGGAGTCTATATTTAAATAAACATCATGTTGCGTACCACTTTTATGCTGATGATACCCAGATTTACCTGCCTCTTATACCGGGCACCAACTCCTCTGCAAATTCATTAACCTTCTGTCTACCTGAGGTTAAAACTAGGCTTTAACAAAGTTTTCTTAAACTTAATGAAAATAAAACTCATGGGCAGGCAATTTCACTTTTCATTACCACCTCAGATCTTGAGCCTGCGACCTGCGAACCTCAGGTAAAAAATCGTGGCGTTATCTTTGATTCCTTTCTTACATTTAACTCACAGATCAAATCAGTTGTTAAAGCCAGCTTTCTTCAATTAAGACTTTAATTAAAATCTTTCTATCAGCAACCTAGAGAAAGTCATTCATGCTGCATTAGATCCATACCATTTTAAAGCAGTTCAATATATATGGACTGAGCAAAATACTAATAATTGCAGCTAATTTGAAAATGCTGCTGCTGACAGACACACAGAAGACTTCTCAGTCACATCTCCAGAACTCTGGAATCATCTCCCTCTTAAATTAGGTCATCTTCCTCTCTAACAGTCTTCAAATCCCAACTGAAAACATCCCTCTTCTCATTTGCCTTTTCAGCTTCAGATTAGTTTCAGTCTATTGTCATTTATCCAGTGCATCTCTTTTACTATTAATTTACTTTTTAGTATTATTTACTATTATACTTTTTTATTGTATTACCCTATTTGTAATTTATTAACTGATTACATTTGTTCTTAAATCATTCATATTTTTTCTTTGATAATTATCCTTCTTGTGCAGCACTTTGGCCAATGTCTGTTGTGCTTAAGTGAGCTTTGTGCTGTATAAATAAATTAACTTGACCAAAGAATATAGTGTTGCTAAGCATTCAGCATTGTTCTAATGCAATTATACTTCAACCACCAAAATTTTTGTAAAGTTGTATTTAAGAGAGCAGCATATACAGTTCATATAGTTGTCCTCATCTACTGTGACACCTAAATCACATCTTGTCAAGGTACAACTGCTAGCAAGTAATACGCAGTGTTGGGAAGAAAAAAACAAAAACAAAAAAGTTCCAATTCCATACAGGAATATCAACTTGAACTAAAGTTGGAAATTGAAAATTACAAATACAGTCAGAGTACTCTAACTACATAAGTTAGATAAAACAATTCACAAAGTGCATTCCTGTTTCCAAGAAATTATAAAATGGAAAGGTGTAGTCATGAAAATATAGTTCATTGTGTGTGATCTTGCAAGTTTCTCTTAGATAAACAAAGCTTTAAGTTTTGTTCCAGTACTGACCTACAAACCTAACCCTCATCTAAGCTAGCTGTAGATAGTGCACACTTTGCATTCTTTTGCCTCTTTTCGGCACAAGAATTATGGAGGCTCATTTGGCAATTGCAAGTCAAAGTTTGGAGTGCATTTTGGTCACTATAGTGATTCCATTCACTACACAGACTTTGCTTGTCCCATGCAAATGCACCTCACAAAACACAGACGAGAAATCACTTGAGGAATCTGTATTTCTCTTGTTTTTAAATTTAGCTCAGGGTACATTGAAAGTTTGGTTAGGCTGGTCTAGAAATGGGAAGCCCACAACATACCGAGGATCTGGTATAGATTGTCGGCCGTGCTTTGACACAAACTCTTATCAGACAAGACAGAACTTCAGATTCTCCTGACATATACACCTATAACCAAATCTGCAGATTCATCTAGACGGAAAATAAAACACACACACCCACGCATGCATGCACACACAAAAACACACACAGAAGTAGAACACTAACATAAGAAGAAATTCCAGTGTGGAGAAGTTAAGTTGTGAGTGGAGGTGACAGAGCCCCTCAAGGGAAACCCAAACACAAGAAGGGCCATGCCTATTTCTGCCTTCTACTCAGCCTTCCACTCTGTTTGTGTGTCTATGTGTGCATGCCACCTCCCAAAGGATCTTCCCTCAACGACTACAAAACTAGGACAAAGCCTGAGGAATAAGAGGAAAAAATAAGAGACACAAGCAAGAGAAAAGGACATAAGAGGAAAGTGAGATGGTAGAGGGTGAAAAGGTCAAGTCGGATAGAGACACAGACAGACACAAGGGAAAAAGCCAACCTGTGCAGAGGGAAATCAAGATGGATGGAAAGAGACACAAGAAGAACAAGGAAATGAAGGAAACAGGGAGTTGTGGGAAGAAAATGGTGAAAAATTCACAATGTGTGAAGTTCACTGAATCTTGACAAAATTCACATCTACAGTGCCGCTTCTATTCTAAACCCCTCTGGAGTTATGACAACAGACAGAAATTTCAGAACAATGCAACATGTTAAAATATTTTGAGAACTCCTTGAGATATTAAACAGTGTGTACATGAGCTGAGAAAGCAGGCCTAGTTTGCAGTTTAAATTTAAGTTTAAAGAGCGAAATTCAACGTAAGAAAGAAAAAGGGAAAAATCGCCACCGTACGGCCAACATCCCCACCCACCTCCGGCACTGATTCTAGACCAAGACCAAACACTAAATGCAGTGTTATTTAGCACATAGACTATAGGGCATTATTATTACTATGGTTGATAAAGTGATGTCATATCATGCTGTCTACAAGTGTTGGTGGTTGTTGTTGTTGTGTTTTGACTTTATTAAAGTTAACTAAGTACAGTATGTTCCAAAGGATTTGGCATGTGTCATATTACTTTTCATATTAGTGCATTAACAGCTAATTTAAAGAGGGCTCAAAACTACATTGTAAGAAATGACCTTGTTCAATTACATTGCAGCATTAAACTGTAATTTTACAGTGTACCTATTGGGATCTGTGGCAGCAGTTTCCTTCCATACAGTACTGTGATGTTAGAGTATGAGTTTTACAGTATACCACTGACAGCTTTCTGGTTGCTTTCATACTGTTTATACCAAAAACAGTTTATTATTATAGATTAAAACTGCATGTCCTCATCCTGGACCAGTTTCCGGTCTTTGTTAAACTATGACTTGGTAATGCACAGTCAAAGCAATGATGTTATAGTCAACATTCTAACAATCACAATGGAGCTCAGCATTGAATGGATGTGATTTTTGCTTTAGGAGTTTCACAACACATAGCTAGCATCTTAACACTGTTCTCAAGCACACATGCCCTGGAAATAACAGTGGACATCTACAACAATTGAAGTCTAAACCCCAAATAACTTAAATAACCATCTCAAAATTTAAAATTAATAATTCTGACATAAGCATTTACATCCCCACGAGTCTTGTCTTGACCAAAGGGGGAAAAAAAGAAATTCAAATGCCCAAATATGGTGGTGTGGTGGTTAGCACGGATGGTCCTGGGTTCGAATCCAGTCTGGGGCCATTCTGTGTGGAGTTTGCATGTTCTCCCCTTGTCTGTGTGGGTTCTCTCCTTCCACAGTTAAAAAAAAAAAAGGTTCGGTTAATTGGTGATTCTAAACTGACCAATGGTGTGAATGTGAGAGTGAGTGGTTGTCTCTTGGCTCTGTGTTAGCCCTGTGACAGACTGGTGACCTGTCCAGGGTGTACCCTGTCTGTCACCCAATGACAGCTGGGATAGGCTCCAGTCCCCCCGCGACCCTGAATTGGATAAGTGGAAGAAAATGGATGGATGGACACATGCTAAGATAATCTTTTCCTACTAGGTATTAGCATAAAGCACAACCATAACACAGTCACTCTCTTCTATTGGCAATCTAACCACTGGCCAAAAACGTAATTAGTGTATATAGGAAGCAGGTTTTATATGGGTTACAAAGCATGGACAGCTAGTTTAATTACACAATAACTAAAAATAGCAAGGGGGACTGTAGGGGGACTGAATTTTGTCATTAGTTTGTAAAATGTCGTACACAATGACATTTTAAGACACCAAAGCAACAACAAAGCAACAGCCTCACCTCACGCCATTAAAGAAAAACACCTTCAATATCCTGACACAGTTCTGTGGTAATACTGCCAGCGTGTGAGTTTAATACATTTGCTGTTATGAATTGAAGTCTAATAATTTGTGTTAAATAATATTAGCTTCACCACCTCTCATGTGCTTCCACATCGGTTTGTGCTTGTAGCCATAATGTCTTTTGACAACCCACACAGTTGAGTCAGCGCTGCGTTTAGGTGAAGAGGGGAGTAGAAAAACATAGAACAGGCAATAAGAAATGAGAAGTTATTGTCTAACACGGTCTCTTTCAACCTGCATTTTCATAGGTCTGTATTTATTTTTTTTTTTTGGGGGTGCAATCAGTTTCACTGCAGCGAGATGGACAGCAAACAAGTTTCCAAAAGACACACTGCAAAGCAAACACACAACATTTCATCTTTTATTGCAAGTTAGAAATTATTTTCCTTTTTGGGAAATCATTTTTAAAAATAATCTGCAGATTTATTTTTTGTTTATCCAGAAAGGTTTAAAACAAAACAAACAAAAAAAAAAAGCAAATGTATGTTTTCCCAGAGTTGGCACTCACCATGCTATTTTGTGTATTAAAAGAGCATTTCTCCCAAATGTACAGAGGCTCGGTCCTCCGCAGCCATAAACGCATCTGACTCATGCATCAGGATGAGTTTTGCTTAACCTAAGTCTGAAATTCCATAATTGAATTTCAAGCCACTCATATTCATTTATTTCATTTTCAGAAATGAATTGTGAATGCATGCTGTAGAGAGTGAAGACCAACCGCAGAGCTGCTACCTCTGATCTCAACACAGAAACCACCATCCCAGCATGTGATAACTTAATGGCCGTACTCAATCCCAGGGACATCAAAAAGGCCCACTTTTAACCACAGAAGATTTCTTTGAACCTGCATGACACAGGACGCTACAATAGTCCTTATGTGGACAAAGAGATGAGTCCCACAGCAATTACACTCTGTATTCTTCACGTTCACCGCTGCCCAATGGTTGGGCTCTGTCTGTCCTGGTCTTACTTTGTTTTTTTTTTCTGTCTTCCTAATATCACCCCATATCTTCCTCACTAATACAACCATGTGTCGTCATCACTTTCCACTTGCTAGCTTTCCTCTGCTCCCCCTTTAACGCAGTTTTTCTTTGTTGTTTTTGTCCATGCTTGAAGTAGAGTCGTTAACAAAAGCGCATTTTCTGGTACCCAAAAGCATGAAAAATTATTAATTAATTGAAACAGAAAATATACAGTATACTATACATGGAATATGATGTGTTTTGCGCATCACATCATATCTCTAGATCTGTCAGTTATATGTTCAAGTTATTGGCAACATTGTAATATTAAGCTCCACATTTTCCACATGCTCACTATAATTCTGCACCTGACAGTTGTCCTTTGGAAAAAAAAAACTTCTTAATCATGTCAGATCTAAAATGCTCTTTTCATCACCAAACAGTTGTGGTTTATTGCCTGTCAATATGCCCTTTTTATGAAGACATAACACTTGATTTGATTAATAATACCCATTTCCTGAAAATGTATTTCTTCCTATCCAAACATGTTGAAAAATCCATCACTGTGGCTGCACACATCTAGCCGTGAAATTACCCAGTCACTCACCATAATCTATCCACTCACCCCACGCACCACTGACCACACTTTGCACTACTGTGTCACCGATAATGACTGAAGTTCTAAAAGTATCCACTAAAATAGCTTTTGCCTCTTTACAGTAAACCTCCACCATCACTGCGGAACTGACATCGGGCCCTACGACGATTATCAGGAAAAAACTTATCTGATGCTGCAGAACTGATATCCTGGCCTGAGCGGCATGTCTAGTAACTCAGCCAATGCACACATTAAATGTAATATTTGAATATATGAAGCCTCGCACATGAAGCATACCACCCCGATACACGTGCATAAGTCCTGAGAAATGAAATATTTGTGACACATTTTAATAGTTTCTGCCTAGAAATATTCATCTGAAAAAAAAGTAAAGACTTCAATAGGATGTGTGTGGCCAGCATCAGAAGCAAGGTACACTTTGGTATTCAAACCAGGCTCAGTGGCCCAGCACAGTCGTGCATAGAGAACTATTGGTGGACAAGGATGTCAATATTGGATGATACTATAAAGCCCTGGATTACACTTTTCCCCCTTCAATGCCTGAGGTTTGGAAATTCTCATTATGTTCAATATTATTGCAAATAGATTTCAAGATGGTTAACATTATAGGAAACACATTCTTATGCCAAACTATAGTAGAGGTACAGTTAGGGCAGATGCATCTGGTAAATGTAAATTACAGGCCAGCAGCAGAAGACATAGCAGTGCCCTGCGTGAAAAATGCATGCCCCTCCACCCCTCAGACTTCACTCTACAAGTGGGTCACATTACTTCCATGTTTATGCTGATGGTTCACATAAAAAGTAAATAGTGTCGTGTAAAGTCTTGGAATGATGAACTGGCATAGATCACACTTGGATAAAGACAGAGTGAAATTACCTGAATTCTAATAGTTGCTTGTAGAGCCACAACGATTTAACTAAATTAATAGTAACCATCGCTTTAGATGGATTCTTCGGATCAGCTGATATCCAAGCTCTTATCAAAATAAAACCTTACTTAGGACAAACAAGAACTCAACTGATGTACAGCCTTTTCCTGGAGTGAGACATACTGCTTTAGATTATGCAATGTTAATGACCACCTCAGTCTCTAACAAGTTGTGCTTACTTTACTAATAAAATGTAATAATATCTCAGAGATTTAAGACTATTTTGTTCTGGTGAATAAGTGTCACTTCTCAGTCTCCAAAGATTGCTTCTTCCAGTCTGTGTGTTCCAAAATTTCACTTTTATCCATTTGATTAATATGGACCTTCCTTTGAAAGGTTTTAATTCTGCAGATCACAGAGTGCTGTGTAAGGAGCCACACTCATGTCACTTTTACTCAGGGATTTTCATCAGTTGAATATCTAAAACAAAGTTTCTTTTTGCACAAAAATAAACAGGCCAGACGAGTCTTGTATCTTCTGAGACTATTTTCTTTTTAAAAAGTAGATAAACAATATTTCTAGTAAACAAACTTGCACCATTTTATGTTGAGGCACATTCTGATTTTATTTAATTTTTTTACTCTATAGTATTGTACAATAGAATAAATAAAAAAGTGGCCTTCACTTACAGAACCTTCAGGTTCTGTAAGTGAAGGCCGGACTACCTGCACAGACCTGTTCCTAATGTAGTGTATAAAGCGGGAGTACTGTATCTAAGGCTGAGGGTGGCTCCATAACATTTCATAACAATAAATAATTATTGTTGTAGCAAATTGAAGCCGCAGAACCAAACTCACGCAAAGCAGCTTCTACTGTAACTAAGGCCCATTTCTGCCATCTTGCTTCTCACACCTATTTTCTCTTTACTATCAAATGAAAAAATCCACAGGGGTGGGGGGGTGGGGGGTGTCTCGGTTTCTGAATGATGATTTTCAGTGATGTGCGAATAATATGTGAGCTTTTATAATCTGTCAGAGCATTTCCTTGTTGTGTTTTTGTGTGTGCAACATGTTAGAAGACAGGAAGAGGAGGAGAACAGCACTGAGTTTAGAATGCACACGTATCTATTTAGTAAGAAGAAAGGAAATATACAATAAGCCATAATGCTGACTGCTGCCAGAACAATGACATTAACACCCAGAACTTATCAAGGACACTGTCCCCACTCCCCCCCCCCCCCCCACTCTCTCTCTCTTTGCTGTCTTACTGTCTCTCTCACTCTGACACAGAAATAGCTATACACAAAAAAAAAAGTGCACACATGCACACACAGCCAGGAAGGGAGAGGCTAAGAGAGAACGACAGTGAGGAGGTGGAGGACATTATCTTGATGAAACAGTGCTTGATACAGTAGCCAGAGCCAACCAGAACATAGCTCTCCTTTCTTTTAATGGAGATTACACAGTCAAGGTCCAGCCTGAGCTCATCTTATTTAACACTGCATACAACTACATCATCGTGAGTGTGTGTAGGTGTGTGTGTGTGTGTGTGTTTGTGACAGTGTGTCTGATCTAATATGCTGCTATCTTGCTACACATCAACCATAATTACTGCACAACTCCTGACCTCTGATATGGCAGCCAATCAAATCTCCCGCTATTGCTGACCAACGAGGGCACACATCAGTACTGGGGGATGTGGTGCAACACAGCTCACATCAATCCACCATCACAAGGTCTACAAATTACTTATTCAGGGTTTTAGATGCGAGCACTTTGCCGTTGAGTATGTCAGAGGGTCTTCCCCGCTCTGTGCACTTTCTGAAACGTTCTAGGTGTGTTCAGTCAGAATACTGTTTCTGACATCTCGACTTTCCTCCTAAGGTTTTTTTTTTTTTTTTTTTTAAATTGGTCCTAAATTCACTTTCAGGTAGTGTTTAAAAAAGCCCCGTCTCTCAACTTTAGCATTCTAAAAGCCAGCAGATGCCCCGAGTCAAGACCTGAATAATTTGTAGACCTTGATTTCGTCTCTCTCTCTCTCTCTCTCTCTCTCTCTCTCTCTCTCTCTCTCTCTCTCTCTCTCTCTCTCTCACACACACACACA
>JAVDPK010017984.1:0-11395 GCA_034780415.1 Cichlasoma orientale | reverse complement strand
TTGCATTCCAAGCTAGTAAACAAGTTAATGAAGGCTTTTGCAGGTTTTGAGACTTTCTGCTTCCTACATCTGACTGGGGCTGGGGTGTAACAAAACCAATGGAGTCAGTTATCTTTTTTATGATGTACATGATGTTCCAGGATGCCATATTTCTGCTCCATGCTGCTTGCGATTTGAAGATTTGCGCTATATTGCTCTTTTTTTATGCCGCCTTTAAGTTCTAAGCGCGGGGCTGATAGACAGTTACAAGTAACTTTTATGCCAAGAGTGTTTCTATTTTCCAACAAGAGCCTGCTGCAGCATTTTTAAAGCGTCGCTGAGGAGAAGAATGAAGTGTTTCAGTGAAAACAACGAAAGCCGATAAGCGGGAAACGCTTCATGTGAAAACGTAATGGCTGCCATAATTCACCAGCACCTTAACACTTCCCTAAAGACCCTGTATCTGTTTATGTACAGTATGTGCGGGTGTGTGTGTCGCATTGATTTATCCATTCTCAGATGGCTTAAGCAATGTCCGTTTAATGACCTTCTATGTTAACAAGCCGAGCAGAGGGGCACGAAACTGAGTTAGAGGAAAAATACAACCAGAAAAAGGGGTTTTATATTTTATTAGGGTTGTGTTTGGACAAAGGTATACGTGGAGCCTCATATGTGAGGGCTTTCCATTGTTCATGCGCTGCAGAAGATACGAGGTTGTGATATAAGCATCAGTCCTGCTTCTCCTGTGTGACCATCCTGTGGACTCAATCCTCTCCCTGCAAAAATGTGCCCTCAGGCAACAATAGACAGGCTTAGTTTGACTGTGTGTGTGTGTGTGTGTGTGTGTGTGTGTGTGTGTGTGTGTGTGTGTGTGTGTGTGTGTGTGTGTGTGTGTCTGTGTGTGTGTGTCTGTGTGTGTGCGCGCACGCTGCATGTACATGTCCATGCACACATCTTTGTCTGCGTGCCTCCACAGATATTTGTGTGCAGTGTATGTGTCAAGGACAGCTGTTCCTTCTGTTCCTTAGTAGGGCCTCGGGCAATTCCCCATCCAGCCTGTCCAAATGCTCCTTTCTTCAGGGGACAGCGTTAGATTGTCACCGTTCTTCGCCCTTAATAAATCCTTCCCAGTGGCAATCACCACAATCTGAAATCTCTGCTGCTTAAAATTTCTGTTTGTTTAATTTCAATGCTGGTAGCTCTGGAAGTGATGAATGTAATATAACCTTTCCCTGCATCCTTCAGCCTCATTCCCTGAGTATACAGTGTATGGGTGAGGCTTTGTACATCACTTCTGTGTTGCTAGGGAATCAGGACACAGAGAGAAGACCAAAGTTTGCATGCCAAGTGTTACTAATTATCGAGTCAATAAATTACTACCAAGCGACTTATTTTTAATATAAACGTGAAAGAAATAAAGAAGAAGAAACACAAGACACAAACAAAATAGGTTGACGGTGGTGTCATGGGGGGGTTCTGTTATGATTATTGCATTTCAGTTCATTAAAACCAATAATATTCCCTCATACCCAAGAGGAAGGCACGACTGTAACACTTTGTTTATCTGACTTAACCAAGCAAAAACCTCCAGGGCTGAGAAATGAAGCCAGCAGAGCTATAAAACGTGCAGTTCCTCTCATGGCCACTTGAGGCTGGCGCCAAAAGTGAGTCAGTCCCCATAGACTCTGTGTTAAAATCTAATTTAATGTGATTTATAAAAACTCAGTCATTTAAAATGTATAAAAGACTCAAAGCTCAGAGCTTTAGAACAGTAATACGCAAACCAGTGGGTGATGTCATGGTGGCTACATCATTCTTCTATATGTGGTCTGTGGCCTTCACATAAGGTGAAAACAAGCATGTGTGGCTAACAAAGATAAACCTTATTTTAAACAGGAGTTAAATAACCTCACATTCACAGCCAGCAGTAAGCATGCAAATGAACTAACTCCAGTTGGTAAAAATCAAATGATATGACCTCATAAACTTCAGAACATATAATAAATGGCTACTGTGTTGAGAAGGTACAGCTGGTATTCTCATAGTCCAGTGTGAACTTTGAACCTTTTTAATAGGGTTAAAATGATTTATTTGTTTACTTGATACAGAATTTGAAAAGGTTTATCAATTTCTCTGCTTCTTAAAAGCTGGGAAATTACTTACAGTTTTTATCCATGTTCACTCATGGTCTCCTTTTTTTATTCATTTCACTCCCAGGAGCTCTGGTTTTCCTTACATAGTGCCCCTGTGAATAATTTTGTGGCTTTTGTGGCTTTTCAGCTGTGCATATGCCCCCTCCCTCCCAGTGTTTACCTCTGGCTGCTTTCATCCACCACACCCACACCACTACACAAAATCTCACAAAGGAAAGCTAGGAAAGCGTAAAAACACATGTTCTCTCTGTGAAGTTTAAATACTGGAACCTAAATTCACACAAACACACAGTATAAGATGTGTGGGCAAACAATACGTGTATGCAGTGGAGTTACAGCTAAACACAAAATGTTCAGCCAAAGCAGGAACCATCGCAGTTGAATGCCTACCTGCTAATGTATGCAGCTCCAATATCCTTCAGTCTCTCTCCAGAAATACAGTCAATATTTATTTTGTCCACAAATGTCTTGATATCATTTGTTTCACATTTAATTCAACCAGATGTTGCAGTGTCTGGTCTTTCTGTGCCATACAGCTCGCTCTTTCACCAACTTAAACTTAGGAGATCTACAGTATACTTAGGTCCAGTTCCAATCTAGCTCATTCACTATTTGAGGTGGCGTTGGGCCTCAGTCACACACTTCCAGTTGGTGACCACCTGGCTAACTACTGGCAGGGTGGGAAGCAAAACTTGAAAAAATGCAACGTAAACTGCTTTTTACTTCAAAAGTTGTGCCTTACCATCTAAACCAACATGTTTTAGGTTGAATGTGAATGCTCTCCATTTCTGGTTTGTATTGCACTTTCCACAGTTTTACCGTTCAAATAGTTGGAGAGTGTTTGCAGACAGGCCGGCGTTTACCATGCAACTACGGGCCACCATGGCAATCTGCTAGTGACCAAAGCAAGTGCGATGAGGTTTTCAGTGCACCACCATATAACTCTTGGGGGCCAGTTACACCTAGAGACTGCCAGCAACCTCCCACAACCAATCGCCAACAGGTTGAGGAATACATATTTTTCTATAGCGACTAATGGTTACCAGGGCGGTGACTGACCAGTCTCTAGAAGTGCATGACTGGGGCTTTAGTAGTTGATTTCAGAGCAACCGCCAGCAACCACTCACTATCAGTGGGGAAACTGTACTTTTTTCCCTAGCAACCAGTGGTTTACAAAGAGTTTCCAACCAGTCTCTAGGCCTGTGTGACTGGGCCTATAGGAATAATGCAAACTGTACATACAAGCGATATCCCAATTCCATACTTTCTGTTCATTTAGATCAGGCTTAGCACATGTTTGCACTGCAACCGTGAGAAGGTAAAGTATTCTCAGTGCATGCACACAAAAGTGTGGTGTTAAATTACACTGTGGTATAACAGAATTTATTGTGACTTGTGTCCTAATACATTTGTGACAACACATTTATTGTGACTTTAGCTAGTAAATAAAGCCAGGAAGGCTAAGCCAGCCAAGGTAGCCAGCAAGATAGTCAGATGGCAATAAACCCAAATTTAAAATGTTTGCTGTCAGTGAGGCTAAACCGTCATTACAAGCATCATTGAGAATCTAAGCACTTTCCGTTAGGTCCTTTCTAAAAGGTTCTCAAAATAAAGACACAGCTACAAAGACTACATTTCTTAGTGTATACCTATTTAAAAAAGTGTCGATCCACAGTGCTTCAAAATTAAGGCAAAACAGAAGTGTCAAAAACTGCAGTCTCTCAAATGACCACCTGAAACTTCTTCAAAAACAGAGTCTGCCCCGGGCACCAGGGTGGCTCGGGGTGTGAGCAGGCGACCATGAATGCCGCCAGGTGATGCGGCCGGCGCTGGATCGAATCCTGACCATGCCGCCATTTGCCGCCTGTCTTCCCCTCTCTTCTCCCCCACTTTCCTGTCAAAACCTTCACTGTACCTCTGTCAAATAAAGCTGAAAAAGGCCAAAATAAATCTTTAAAAAAAACTGAGTCTGCCCCCATAGATCCCCATGCCAAAGCATTCAACCAGTATTTCAGACTGGCTTCTGTAATAATTCCCCATATTTAAAGAACTGCATTTCTTACATGTAAAACGCCTCAGTGTACCCACTGTGCAATAAAAAAAATATTAATTTTACATGACTTGAGAAAATACCCATATGCACAGCAGAAAAAAAAATCCCCTCCATTCCCCCTGAAATTACTGAAGGTCCATACTGTGGAAACCTGAGCAGTGATTACACATGACCTGTGCTGACTGGAACCACATTTAATACACCAAAGGGTTTTTTTCCATGCCTTTTGAAGTGACCTCAGCAGGACTCAAGACTTCAGGCTTCAAAATGTTCCCTTAGAAACCTGGTAATCCACACTGAAGACGGCACATTTCAGTGCAGCAGAGTGATGTGGACAATAGGCCCACAATAACAATAAAAAGAAAAGGAACACAATGAGAAAAAACAGTCACTATGAGCTCGGATCAGGCAAAAAGCCATAAAAAGCACCTTCAAAACCAAGGCTCGAGTCATGTTCTATTAGTCTGCGTGATCTTTAAAGTATACTTCATAGCCTTAAGCTACACGAGAAAAGCTCCTTTTCAAAATTACACAGTTTTCTTTACAGCAGAGTTCAGTTATGTTGACAGAAATTGTTCTGCAGTTCCACAATCACAGCGTTTCTGCAAACCACGCGTTTATGCCTATTTATCAGGCAGTGCATGCTGCTTTGTGTTTGGGTGGAACACTCAAGAATGTGTCTTATCATCATATTCTATTGTAATCTACTATTTCTTTGTTAATTACATTGTAAGAGGCTTATGGTGCATGGTGCAGCATGTGTTTGGGGGGGTAGCAAAAATTACATGTGAGGGAAAAAAACACCATGTGAGTGTCTATGTGCTTGTGTGTCTCTGTGGTTGCAAATATTGCATGCTTGTACATTATGAAATACAAATCTATAAACAGTAATCAATGGCTTTGTGCTGTGTGTGTCTTTGAAGTATTGTTTGTATATCTTGGATAAATGGCAATTAGACTTCAGGGCAGTCATTGATTATTGGCTTCTCCTGATTTGCAGTGTGCAGTGTATATATACATGCTTTACTACACACTCGCACACACAAACATACAGTAATTGGGAGGAATCTTTAAAACAGACATTGTAAGATAATAGCGCTGCTGGCTTCATTTCACTGCTGGTGAAATTACGTCGAAAAGTGACAGAGTTGCAACATTTAGTGCCCAAAGACACATTTGGATTGAATGTTAGGCGAGATCGTTCTCTGGTAGTAGTTATAAAAGGCTCTGTAGGCTGCTGTATTGAAATCTTAATAGCAAACAAACCTAAATGTATCTCAGCAGTAATGGTTCCAGCAATGTATGCTGGAACCATTACACTTCAGCGCTATCTTTGCTGTTCCACAAGGGCAAAGCTGTTCTGCAGAAAGAGTTTGCATAACACAATACAAAGGGACAACAACAATAACATCAGCAATAAATCACAAAACTAATACGGAAAAGGGAAACTCATACCAAGCAAGCCAAGTGCAAGAGTGCAAGAGAAGTCCAAGTACCCAGCTAGAGTACTATTTTCCATTAAACACACCAATATCACTTGGAATGAAAGAGATTGAAATGGTGCCAGTACAACTAATGATGCAGAGCCTCTAATGCTTTGGATTCTTTTGATGCATTTTATCCATCTGAGAATCTAACACTGCACAGTAGTATGAAGCAGAAGTTGGGGTACGTTTCACGTGAAGAAAATAATGGTGGGCAGAATGTGTGGGCTGCATCTGCAGTCATTATTCAGGCCTCGCATAGCCACTGATGTCTAAATCTGGCTGCAGTAACTGTGTTGTGCTATAGGTGCATTAAAACAAAGAATGGCTCAGGCAGTTCAACATGGCATTAGCCCTCCCGATGACCTGCCTGTTAAGCTTGATCTGACTCTGGCCATTCTAGGAAGACTTTGTTCTTACCGGGCAAATTTAGTTTTCCAAACAAAGATGTGGCTGCAAACGCAGTATATGGGCAAACGTACTGATCGCCCTCACATTACACCTACAGGAGCTTCTTGGCTATGGAAACTCATGCCATGAAGCTCCTGTGCAGAGTGTCTGCGATTTTGCAACCCCGCTCTGTACATTTACATGGTCTGTGTTTCCTAAATGCTCCTATTTTACAATAACCCCACTGACAGCTGATAGTGGAATATCTGACTAAGAGCGACCCAAATGTTTGTAAAGACAGACTTTGTGACTCGGTGCTTGATTTTATACACATGTGTCAATGGGACTGAAAACACCTGAATTCAAAGATTCAGAGGTGTGGCCCAATACTTTGGTCCAAAGGTGTGTTTATCTGTATGTATAACAAGGCCTTTTCTTAGACTGCATTGTTTCAGATGGCGTGTCTGTTCCTTAAAGGTCATCTGCCAACCATATCCTTACCTTAACTGTATAAGAAGGTTACCAAGTTTGCTTAATGCTGCTTGTGTTTAGAGGAACGTGCTTCATTTTTCTCTCCTACAAACACACATCTCAGGGAACCCAAAATATAAGCTTTATAATATTAATGCAGACATAGCTGCAATTACTTTTACACTCAGTCTTTTAATAGTCTACACCATCACTACTCATTCCTTAATATTCACTCCTCACAAGTCCTCAGGGGGAGCATTAGTAGCAGCAGATGTCCTGTGATTGTAATATCCAAGAAACTTTCAGAGAGATCAGTGATCCCTGTCTTGCTGCCATGGTGAAGGAATCCCAAGTGGCTCCGATTCACAAAACAGCTCCAACAACAATTTCAGCTCTTTCCAGAAGATCAGTTATTAAAACTGTCTCTTCACTGTTTGGCTTGCAAAAACACCAAAAGAAAACATGCTTATCAGAAGTGGGGCATATGCAGATAATGTAGGGTTTTGATTAGATGTTTTTATACACCGCAATACAATGGATGGAAATGGAATTTACTTTTGGCTCTCAAAATCCTGAGAAAGCTAAGCAGGAATATCTTTGTCATACCACCAACCAAGCTGTAATCCATTTCCAGTGGAACTGCTATGTAGCTCAAACATAAATCTACTCACCTCCATTAAACTGGCAGCAGAAAACATATCTAAACCTCAGCAAATAAAAGAGAAACATTTCTCAACCTTTTCAACCTTATCACCATGGTGGTTTCTAAGCACAGATTGCTTCATTCCTGCGGTCCATGGCCAGCTTATATCACTCAAGTGGCTATTCATAGGACATGTGCAAGCTCTTTCTGTAGCCAACTTAGACACAAACACATTTCTGCACTCGGTAATTATTCTAACAAGATTTGAGAACATTTCATAAGATGTCGAGTTTCGCCTTTAAATCATTCAATTCAATTTTATTTATATAGCACCAAATCACAATAAACAGTTACGTCAAGGCGCTTTACATGTATATTGAAAGGTAAAGACCAAACAATAATGACAGGGAAAACCCGACAATCAAAATGATGGATGGAAGGATGGAAGACTGGCTATTGATCTTGATATTTGGAGGCCCTTAAGACTTGAGTCCATTCACATTCACATAATAAAACAATTATCTGATCCATGAGCTGGTAAATACAACCTGAGATGAACAACAACACAAGACATATTACACAGTGTCAATATTTATTTAACAGAAACTCATCTAAAATACAGACGCAGTGCTTGAATAACTCAGTGCGTCCCATCATTCAGTAGCTTGTAGAACCACCTGTAGCAGCAATAACTTGAAGTAACTGGTTTCTCGATGACTTTATCATTCTCTGGCATCATTGTGGAGGATTTCTGCTCCATTCTTCTTTACAACGTCGCTTCAGTTCACTGAGGTTTGCAGACATTCATTTATGCACAGCTCTCTGAAGGTCACGCCACAGTATTTCAGTCAGGTTGAGGTCTGGACTTTGACTGGTCCACTGCAACACCTTGATTATTTTCTTTTTCAGCCATTCTGTTGTAGGTTTACTGCTGTGCTTAGGATCACTGATCTGTTGCATGACCCAGTTATACCCAAGCTTTATCTGTTGGATAGATGGTCTCACATTTGACTCCAGAATACTTTGGTATACAGAGGAGTTCATGGTCAACTTAATAACTGCAAGGTGCTTAGGTCATGTGGCTGCAAAACAAAACCAAATCATCAGCCCTCCACCAGCATGTTTCACAGTTGGTATGGGGTCTTTGTGCTGATATGCTGTGTCTGCATTATGTGCATTATGGTCAACCATCTCCACTATAGTCTCATCTGTCCAAAGGACATTGTTCTAGAACAGGGGTCTCAAACTCCAGGCCTCGAGGGCCAGTGTCCTGCAGGTTTTAGATGTGTCCCTGATCCAACACACCTGAGTCAAATATAGAAGTCTTTAGCAGGACTCTGGACAACTCGCCTCCATACTGAGGAGGTAATTCAGCCATTTGATTCAGGTGGGTTGGATCGGGGAAACATCTAAAACCTGCAGGACACTGGCCCTCGAGGCCTGGAGTTTGAGACCCCTGTTCTAGAAGCGTTGTGGTTTGTTCAGATGCAACTTTGCAAACCTAAGCCATGCTGCCCTGTTCTTTTTAAAGAGAAGCAGCTTTCTCTTGGCAAATGTTCTTCAGTCTTTTTCCAACTGTGATGCCATGAACTTTAACATTTACCATGCTAACTGAGGCCTGTAGAGTCTGAGATGTGGCTCTTGGGTTTTTAGCCATTCCTCTGAGTATCGCACAGTCCGATCCTGGGGAGAATTTATTGTGGGAAGTTCAGTCCTGGGATGTTTTCCACGTGTGTGAAACAATGATGGACTTCAAATTGTTTGGAAATGTCCTACTAACACTTGCCAGAATGTTGGACAGCAACAATTGCTTCTCTAAAATCAGCAGCACCAGGCTGCTACTTATACTCTCAATTCCTATGAAAGCAGAAAAGGCATACTTAGTTTTTCACACACTGCTTCTGCATTTTGTCTTAGTTTTTGTTATATAAATAATGATACAGTGTAATATGTCATGTGACCTGCTATGGTCTTATTTTTTAATATGCCCTGTCATGTAAAACTGCAGAAGTGAAAGAGCGTATACTTTCTTTTTACCATGACTATATCCACTCACCACCATAGTGTTTGTGCTTGCCATTTCGTCAGCTTAGCGGAAAAATAGAAAAACAAAAGCAATAGGTAATAATCTCACAAAATGATTCTGCAACATTATTGTCATCATTGTATCAAGTTTGATTAAAAAAATAAAAAGAAGCAAAAAAGCAAAAGAAGAAGAAGAAAAAGTCAAAAATCCTAAAAAAAAAAAAAAAAAAAAAAAAAATGCTATTACAGGCAGTGCACACTGTAAAATCCATCCAGAATTTAGCTCATACTGATATTGATTCAAACATGGGTGGTCTGGAGATCACCAATGTTCAGTCAATCACCGCCAGGGCCCACCTGTAAATACCATGAGCTAGTCACATACACACAGATCTCAGATAAAATGTTTTATCAATGTCTCTCTAATTGAGAAAGAAACCTGACTCACACCTCATTAAAGACGTGTTCTCTCCCACACAGTCTACATGTCAACCACTCACATGAAGCCATTTTACACATTGATTCCATCCAATCTTTGAAATTAGACATCATGTAGGATTTCCAATGGGTGAAAAATTATTCTGCAGGCAAAAACCACAACCACCCGTGTTTTGACTATTTTTATCCAATGTGGTAATAATCCAAACAGACACAAAGTGAGGGATTACCTCAAAGGTTCTCCTAATTTAATCTCTTTCCACACAGTTTCAGCCTTTTCACAAATATATAACACAACAAGGGTCCCCCAATTCTTTTCCACTTCTGCAGCATGTCATTAATTTTCATTTTGCCAGCTTACAGGGAGTCCCGAAACTGCTGCTGATCACTTTACAAAGTATTAGCTGTCACTGCACTTCATGTGAATAAATATTCTAAGATTAAAACATGCTCTTTTCAAACAGTCAACTGGATCCCCCGGACAGTTTCATTTTTGTAACTAATTTTCAATCCGCCCAACTGTGATGCCTCTAATATTTTTGTTTTAATGACCTAAGCTGCATGTGGTGTTTTTGAAAGGAGCAGAACCTGGATTGCAGTGATATGAGCAAAGTTACAGTTATGTCATAATAGAAAATCAAAAACATGAAACTGTGAAATGGGCTGTGTCTGTTAAACCTGTGTTCACCCAGAGAGAAATGAGTATAAAATCCTTATTGCTAGACAGAAAAAAATAATAATTTTGATATCTGCGGATCTGAGCAACCAGCCCCTAATTTTAAAGTGTGAAAGAGTCACAAAATGAGATCTATATCATTGAGTACATGGATACAAATTGCCCCTTTCTCATGGCACTCAACACCACTATTAAAGTAATTTATTATAACTGGAAGTCTATTTTGTCTATCTATCCGTTTTCCTAATGAACTAGGATCAAGGGGGAAATGGAGCCTAGTCTAGCTGATACTGGGCAACATGTGGGTATCACCCTAGAGAAGATCAGCAGTCCATCACAGGGCTAGCAGAGAGACAAACAACCGCACACTCAGATTCCCACCTATGTCCAATTTAGAATCACAAAAAAAACTAACATGCATGTGTTTGGACTGTGGAGGAAACTGGAATAGCCTAGGGAAATCCAGACACAGGGAGAACATGCAAACTCCATACAGAAGGATCTCAGCTGACCAGCAGGTTCTCGCTGTGCCGCAAAAGTGTTAACTCTAACCCAGAGATGAGGCTTGCTGGCAACTACCTGGGGCCTGAGGTGAGTGAGGGCCACCTGAGGGCTGACAAACTTTAAACTACAGCAGTGGCAATGTGCAACGTTTGCATTGAGAACAGGAGACCTGAGTTCCCTAATGCTACAGTCACACCAGGGACAGCGGTGGTTGGAGACAGCGGCAATACCAAAATGATTGTGAACATTTGCAATGAATTTGCAATCTTGTTGCTTTTGAAATGGTTACAACTTGGGTGTCAAGATGGCAATAAAACAGCCATAAGACCGAGTGAACCTGCTATTAGTCTGCTATCAATCCACAATTCAGTGGGGTCAAGTTATCAATTAAATGCAGTCTGTGATAATATGGCAAAGAGCTGTGAAGAAAAATAAGAAGCAGGAGGGAAAAAGCAGGACAGTGGTGAGTGGAGCAGATAATAACAATTAAATATAGTCCTTAAATAACTAATTGCTGCTGGTGTAGCCTTACAGGAGAGAGCGCGCGTGAGAGAGAGAGTGAGCGAGAGAGAGAGCGAG
>JAVDPK010017983.1:0-11396 GCA_034780415.1 Cichlasoma orientale | reverse complement strand
TATATAGTACTGTGCAATAGTCTTGGCCGAGGGACTATTGCACAGTACTGTATATATATTTTTTTGTTTTATTGTTATTGTCTTTATTGAGCTCCTTTTTGCTGTAGATCATGTGACCGGATGCTTTGTTTTCCAAATCCAGGTCAGAAAACGCTCGTTAAACAACAGAAAAAAGTGAGGATGGAAGCTCGGGTCTGGAAACAGACAGCGGCTCCATCATGAGCTGCAGCTACAATCAGCAGGATGCTTCCCAGAATCCACATGGGCAGCACCCAGAGCTGATGGTGGAGGAAGCCCCACCCCTACCAGTCACACCTGCGGGAATCACTGAATGTGTCACACAGGTGAAGGATCCAGCAGATGTCGTCTCCTGTGCTCTTATAGGTGCATATTTATATGTCCTGAGCTGGACACTCGTCTCTCAGCTATTTTCTTCATATATGGAGGATGTTCATATTAAACATGACCACATGTAATGATGTGAGAGAATCTACAAATAATCCCTGTGAGCCCAAAGCTCAGGCTGCAGACTAAACACTCAGTTTATCACAGCCTTTTCTGCTCTTGGATCTTTATGATGTCACAGAGAAAGCATATCCTGAGTATGATCATCACAGACCACTGTGCCATATCCGTTTACGAAGGGTAGCCAATTATAAGCAAGTTGGCTTAAAGGGGCGGGGCTAAAACTGCTTTTTTCAGACAAAGGATGAACTGAGGAGCTTCACTAAGGCCCAGTGTGAGATAAAGAAGGATTATTTTGAAGTGTGAATCATACAAAGCTGCTCCAGAAGAGTCCAGGAATAAAAATATGGAGGTGGAAGTGAGCAGAATAGGGCCTGTGAACAGAGGGAGCTGATAGGTAAATATCTGTGTCATCAACATATTAATGAATAAAGCTAATCAATGAGCCTCTGCTTCTTCTCAAGGACAGTCCAGGAATACAGGCTTGAAGCTGAGGATTATAATAGGTCCACTTTTAAACTGACTATTAAACTAATTTCTTGCAGTAATGCTAATACTAATGCAGTAATACTAATAGTCGAGCAGGAATATCTTGACCTGTTCAGCCGTGAACTGTAAAACAACACATTCAGATGTGCTGGGACTTTTAGGTTTGTCCTCTGCACTCAGGTTAAAACAGATTCCTATAACAACTACAGATAAACAGAGGCCTCCTTCACAGGACCCCTCAAACAGGCTGAAAGCTGGCTTCCTTTGGGTCGAACACGGACCGTAACGGTTACCGCTGCGTGAGTGGACCCGGCTGCTGTCAGGTATTGTTGTGGAGCTGTCACAGCTCCTCAAAATGTGACAGCGGTGGAGAAACAGCACAACATTTCACTGCCAGCAGCTCCAAGTAATTTGTTTTGGCGAAGTGGGGCTGTTGTGGCCATTTGCCACTTTCTCTGTGCACAGCCCTGAGCCCATCACGCTGTTGTGACAAGTTTCCACTGCCACTTTGCTTCCAGCACAGCGTCCAGCCTATAAAGGCCCGGCTCCGTCCGCTGGCTGAGTGTGGAGAGGTAGACTGTGGTCAGAGGAAAGACATCATCATCATCACAATCACAGCACACAGGACAACAGCAGTAAAAGCTCCAATTCTCCAGTGTTTTCAGGAGGCGCAGTGCCATCACCCTTTCAAGAAAACCTGCTTTCACCTGAACTTTTCTCTAGGAAATGAACAGGACTTTATCAGGGTTCATGCTGCGTTCAGCTGATTTATATTTATACAGCGAATGCACAAGATGCAATCACTATTAAACCTTCTGCTACTTAATATAGATGTCACAGTTTTAAGAATAACTGTTAAAGAGATTAAAATCGAGGGAAGGAACATGGGAAGTAAAATGTGGATAGTAAGGTATGGGTGAAGTCAATCAATCAAAAAAAAAAACCTTCAAAAACAGAAAAGTGAGGATTCATAACCAGAGCTCATCAAAGAGCAGCAGGGATGCACCTGCGACTGGACCATGTGATTACTGAACTCTACCTGAGCAAACAGTTGCAGCAGGTCCCTGTTATCCTGTTTTAGTAAAGCAGTGTGAGACAGAAAGCAGGCAGTTCACGAGAAGTGATAACCGACCTGAAACAGACTAAAAAAGCCTGAAAACACCCCGATAATTATCTGGTTTTATTTTTATTTCACGCCCACCATCAGTGCCATCTGTGTCTGGAGCGAGCAGCAGGGCTGAGGCAGCGCTGCCGGGGAGCTGAACCTCACTCTCTTCAGTTTTACCTTCATGCCACCCACACACTGCTCCTTTACTCTTACATTATACAGGCGGCAGGTCTGCCTGATGATTAAAGTTGTGTTTGTGCAGCATTTTGCTCCCTCTGCACTCTGATGTTCGGGTCTTTTACCTCCTACACCTACACATCTGGATGATAGCGTGCACAGCTGCTGCTGCCCCTTTGTCACCTGTATGCACACCTGTTTAAGATCATTATTATTTACACTGCTGCAAAAAAAAACTGAGAAAAAGAAATAAAAAAAATTTGGGATAAATAAAATCTTACTCTAATATTTATTATTTTAATTCTATTTCTGTAAAAATGAATGACACAAACAAGGTTGCAGTCAGGACTCAGGTAAGGACACTCAGGTAAGTGTTTGCAGTGCCAAAACAGAGGAAGCAGGTTAAAGGTGTTTCCAGCCTCAGGCATGAACTGTGCTCAGAGCATTTTGGTTGAGTTCTTGAATCTGTTTTCAGAGCAGCAGGTGGGGCAGACAGGTGAGTATCCCCGGGTGAGAACTCACCAACTACACCAGGACCGAGACAGGAGAACAAGGTCAGGAAACTAGGAAGCAGAGTTTGAGAGCCTCATTACCACCACGAGGATGATGACAATCTGGTGAAGAGTGAGATACTTCAGCAGAACATTTAAATGGGAAACAGGTGTGGATCTGCCCCTGGATCAGAAAGGAGGGCAACCCCGCCCACAGGTGAAACTGCAAGCCAGGGCACCATCCACCTGAGGGCGAGAGAGAGAGCGGGAAAAAGAGGAGCAGGGTCGATCGAGGCAACATCAGATCTGAATGATAGAGAGAGAGATGGGCACACTACAGTGAAAATAAGACGGCAACTTCCTCGTAACTGTAGGAAAATTGGTGGTTGCTTGATGATTGCATTGAATTTTTTTCTGATTGCAAGTGTACGGGTCAGCTGGAGGGAGGCGACCTGTCTCCAAACAGAGCCGGCCTCAGACTGACTGCAATCACTCTCAGACTGATTGGTGAAGGTCTGCAAATGATTGCTGTCTAACTTATAAACATAATAAACAGACATTCTACATTCAATCTGAGTCTGTCTCGCCTGCGATGCGTCTCTTTTCAATAGACGGGGATTCGACTCAGCTGGTTGTATTCTGGATATATTCATATATAAAAGCGCCCGTGTCATTCTGCAGTTCAATCACCATCCTGCAGCAACTACATCACTGTTTGTGGAATAATTTCTGCTTCAGATGTGTGAGGATTGGCTAATGTAAATTTCTGTGTATGTTTGTGATTTTCACCAATTCACCACAAACAGATTGCACATCATTGCCAACTTGACTCCTTTCAATTGCAGACTGATAGCAGACTTCTTCTTATTGATATTTTATTGCTGTCTTGATGGACCAAAGTTGGTTTGAAGGTGGCAGCTGACTGCGAGTGCTCCCATCTTTGAAGCAAACATTTCAAAGGCAACAAGATGGCAGGTTCATTGCACTCAGCCTGTCACAGGGCTAGCGCAGAGAGACAGACAACCATTCACACCTGTGGGCAATTTAGGTGGATTCGAACCCAGAGGCAGCAGAACCACCACACCAAATTCTTGATGACTGCAGAAATGAAGCAGGAAGAAAAAACTAGGCTCTCTGTTTCCTGTTTAAACTCTTTTTGCAAAACTGTGCCAAAAATGCCGACTTGTCAGAAATGCAAACTATATGATTTGATTACAAAGTAACATTTCAATAAGGCCTCTGATCTTGTAGTGGTGAGCCGAGGAAGGAGATGGTAAAAATGTCTGAAAGGAGAGACTTCGTGTTGGGACGTGGTCGTTAATGCTTTCAGATTCTCAGGTCTGAGGGAAGTTTTCTGACCTTTCTTTGCTCGGTGTCTCAGTTAAACTTTTAATTTTTACATGACTGATCTGATCTGTTCTTGGCCCTGTGGTATCAAAGTGTGCTGGAAAGACGGACGCAGTTCAGGAGTGCTGATCATCAGTGGGATTTGGGCGTGTTGGGACCTGGTTGGACTGGATGAACACCAGAAAAACAAACTCATGATGGAACTCAAAGGGTTTTGGAGAATAGCAGAAGATAATTTTATTATGTATAAAATAAAACAGATCAAAGCAAACATTTCAAACGCTGGATCACTTCGTTATATACGTTCCACTGTTCCTTTGTAGTCCCACGGATGGATTACTGTGTTTTGATATGGGGAGACACGACTGCCTCAAACAAAGATCAAATCATAGAGTTAAAAAATTCGTACCTGAAAACTTCTTTAAGTTCATACTTTTAAAAACAATCTGCAGCTCCAGCCTCCACCTTCATCAGACTGCACATCATTATTTTGGTTTATGCTTTTCTGAATATTTGTGCCTTTTGTCTCTTTTATTGATCCCAGGCTGCAATAAATGGCAACATTTCAGGATAGTAAGTGCCGAGCTGCTGTAGGCAGCACCTTGGAACGAGCGAATAAAACAACGTGCGCCATGTGGCAGCCTGGAAACAAATGTTCAGGCTTTGTGGATGTAGCTCCAGGCGAGCTGCCAGCGCTGTAACACTGCAGTCGGAGCGAAGGCGGAGCGCCGCTGATGGCTCCATTGGGCTCATGCCTGTGTTCCCACTAATGTCCTCTAATTGGCTGCAAATGATTCAATTAAGACACAGTCTCTCTCCTAAAGCACAGAGGTAATATTTATTCACAGTGAATTATAATCCAAATAACTAATATAACTTCTGATTTATTTATATTCATCCTGCTGCTGATTCTGAGGCATCGCTCCCGTCCACACAGACATGCGTTACTCTGTTATCTTCTGCTCTTATTTAGCCTTTTATCTCTCGTTACATCTTTGTGATGTCAGCAGTGTGGCACTGCGGTGGAGTTTTATCTGTATTTTTGTTTGGATGAGCAGGAACCCCAGAAATCCTCCAGGACAGGTAAAAGGTTGGCATGTCTAAGTCCTAATGGACTCACAGGTTCTTACCGAGGTTCTGTGTGTTCTCTGGAGATGTCAGAGGTCACTGAGGAGGTCGGCCTTTTGTAGTTTTAATTGCTAAGATTCTAGACGGGCCTTTCTGAGATTCTTGGCCCTAAATTCTGTCTCTTTGTGCTGTCTCTTTAAAGATAAAACACATTTTAGGGTCAGCTTGAAAGAAAGGCAGAGTGAGGTCAGAGGTCAAATGTGACGTGATGTTTTAACACACACCACCCTGGTGAGAATCGCGGTTTCTACGTTTAAGGCTTTTTGTCAACTTTGGATCAATAAATCATGACGCTGACCTCGGTGTTATCATGACCTCTGACCTCTGCACCCCTACAGAGTTTTCAGAATTCATTTTCCTGCCATCGTGTTAACAGACAGACAGACACTCGCAGAAGCAGGAGCTCCTCGGTGGAGGTAGGAACACCTGGATTGTGTGTAGCTCTTTCATATTTAGTGTGTTTATATTTAGTGTTTGGTTCTGACGTGTGCGACGCCTGAAGGTCTGTGATTATGCAGCTCAGCCAGGACAGACAAGCCTAACATCTGACTAATGAGCCACTGCTGTCCCAAACCTCATTAATTAAGACTCCAAATTGGAACAAGTGAAAATATCATTTTTTTGGGTTTCAACATGCTAAAATAAAGAATGCAGCCAATCACGCGTCCCAGCCTGCTTCACGGTTATTTTCAGCTGCACGGGGTCTGGCTCAGAGCGACATCACAAACCTTTTACCTTGTTGTGAGCTGAAGTGAAGCCTGAGCTCTGCAGGCATGGCCCCTCGGTGTCGTGTTTTCATCAGTACGTGTAAAAAAAGAGGGCGCAGGTTTGGCTCCCTCGTGGCAGCGCGTCCACACTTGATTTGACCTATTTAGACTTGCAAACAATCTCCTTAAGTTTCAAAGGAAAAAGGTTAAGTACACACATATAGAGGCCTAGAACAATGAACGTCATGTGGTTCTAGGGGGGAATAAAGAGGTTCTACGTGTCCTTTGGGGTGTTTGAGAGGTCACCAAAGGCCTGTGAGGCTTCCAGCAGGTTCCACTGATGAGATCTGTGATCCGTTTTTGTCAGCAGCTGTGGACAGATTGCTGCTAATTTAACGTGTGGTTCTGGGGAAGCTTGGTGGAATTACAGCCTCTGGTCTGTAACAGACATCAGGAGCAGAGATTTCTGGTGCCGGTTCGAGTTTCTCGTTGGCTGGTGGTGCTGACGCTGGTTAAATGGAGGGCTTAAAATGTTCTCCAGCTGCTTTGGAAATCTTTTCAGCTCATTTATGGTGAACTTTATATGCACACAGTTGCCATCATGCCTGCTGAAGTGCAGGCAGTATTTCAGCAGGCTTCTGGAACGCATCCAATCAGAAGAAAGCCCTGGAGGCCCAAAGACACATTGGTGACCACCTAGAAACCACCGGTTGCTAGGAAAAAGCGAGTACACCAAAAACATCCTTGCAGTTGCTTTGGTACTTGGCAAAGAAGGACGACTGAAGCCATCAGGGAGGATTTGGTGCAGCACCCTCTGTGTGACTTATTTCATCTAACAACTATAAACATTTTCCCTCATCACCAGAGGTTTTTGGGGTGTCTCCGGCTGGTCTCCAGGCCCGTGTGACTGAGGCCTGAGACAGAGGATGAACAGGAAGTGCCGGCATCAGGTAAACGAGGATGATTTTGACCCGTGAGTCATGTAAAGCCTCCAAGAATAACAATACAGAGATGATTACGAGCATCACTGGCACTGAAAGAATATTTGGGCTGTAAAATAAAATGTGAGGTTCAGTGTGACCGTCGTCCAGATGTCACCTGTGACATCACTGTGACATCGTCATTTGTCACCTGGAGCTGTCAGTGTGATTATGAACCCTTTGTGTTCAGAGTGAGCTGAGGGGCCGACGGCTGATGGATGTCACGTCTCGCTCTGAAACCCCTCCCGCTCGACCTCAGTGCATTTCTGCTGCTCATAATTAGACCGCTACCAAAACAGCCTCCAGCAGCGGCACATTAATGATTTATTGGAAAAAAGATGGACACACACACACACTCATAGAGGTCAGTGTGTATAAACTGCTGCAGTTGGTGTGCATTTATCTCATCATCCATCATAATGACCCCAGCCTCTGTGTTTCCAGCAGCTGATTCTTTAAGCTTGGAAGTCCAGCTGAAACCTTCACACTGAACGAGTCCTGTGGGAACCAACCTGGGTCCAGACCCTCTGTGTGAAGGAGCAACATTCCAGCTAGAAAGACCACAAAGATGCTCAAAGCAAAGACCAACAAGCATGAAAGAGACGCAAACGAATGGAAACCACAAAGGAACAAAGAATATGTGAATAACTCACACTGAGTCATTCACATATTCTTATACAGCATCTCCTCCTCTGGAGTCTTTCAGGGAGTCTCACAGCCAGCAGACTCTGAGTCAGAGGTGACGTCTCTTAAGTTTAGCACTGTTTGCCAGAATCCTAACTCACCTTATGGAGTCAGTAACTCAGCTGAGGTCAGCAGAAATAATGTGAGGTCCTTTTAGGCACGAGCAGAAGAAATCTGGAGCTTTTAAAGTCATTTTGATCAAAGTTGCGTGCAGAAAAGGAACCCACCCATCCTCACCCTGCAAACCAGTGAAGCTGCTGCAAAGTGAGACCTAACAGCTGCAAAGAAGACAGAAATGTCGTCGCTGTTAATATCAGGATGTAAACTGAAGTGTCTCAACTGGATGGATTGTCAGGTGGATCTGATATTTCACTGCTGGTGACTGAACAGTTAATTAAAGCTCAAATAAAAGCAGTAATCCCTGATTTCTCCTGATAACCCTGTGATATTATTGTCTGGCAGTAACTCAGAGGCTGGGCCTCAGTCTGAAAATCAGCCTGCGTGCTCTTAAATATGAGTTTGCACACATGCTGCTGTTTATTTCTAGAAAATGAGACTCCTATTGCTCCACCGATTCTCATTCAGAGGAAATGGAAACCAGTGGGAGCGCCGCACAGCTGCTACTCTTTCATATAGTTTGTCTCCCAGCGTGTCTCCACACACTCACCAGAGGCGGCGCTGGTTAATGGCCTCACGCCGCTGCCCCCCCCCCCCCGACCTTCACCTGCACGTACTGATGATGAGGTGGACTCGACCAAAGACAAGACAAAGAACTAATGTCACCTGAGAGCAGCAGTTTTCTGTTTCCAGGCGTCCTGCACACTGTGAGGACGCGACATCAGTTTCATCTCCTGCTAACAGGTGAACAGGAAGTAGCTGCATGAACAAAGGGAAGTTCTTAGTCTGTCCTGAACGTCTAATGTTGTTAACGAGTCGGACACTTAGTGAATAAACTCCCATACGATGTGAGAATGTAATCAAACTATTTGTCAGAGGAAAAGTTGATGAGGTGGAGACGAGGGAGGAGAGAGAACAGTGACAGATATGATAAGAAAGAGATAAGGAGAAATATATGATGAAATGCACACTTGTTAAATGTGTAGTACAAAAGAGCTACTTGTGATCTTCAAATTAAAACTAACTCATAATTGACACCTTGCAGCAGTTTTTAAGCTGTATTTAGGTGTTAGGTCATCAGGTTTCTCAGGAGTCTGGAGCACTCTAATAGAACTCTGCTGGGGTCAAAGTGTGACACAAACTGGAGAAGGTTCACCTTTAAAGTCAAAGCCGCACCTTTTGAAACAGCTGCAGCGCTGAGACACATCTTTTACTGTGAAGGCGAGCCTCCTCTGTTTCATGTTTGTGTCACTGAGTTTGCACACAAACATGAAAAACTGCAGGCAACCGTGGCAACCTGCTAGCAACCAAAACAACAACTAGGAGGTTTTGGGTGCAATGCCTTCACCCAGCGAGATCAGACACCCCCAGGAGGCTCTGCCAACCAACACGTTTCCATAGCAACTGGTGTTTGCATCACATCCATTATGGTGGATCAGGTGACCCTGAATCATCCATAGGCTATAGGTTTAGACTGCTGAGGGACTTCCCATGATGCACTGCTGCAGGCCACAAAATTTTGTCTGCCCTTTTTTCTCGCTCTCCCCCCCCCCCCCCCACCCCCTCAGGTCCCAGCAGATGACTGCCCCTCCCTGAGCCTGGTTCTGCTGGAGGATTCTTCCTGTTAAAAGGGAGTTTTTCCTTCCCACAGTTGCCAGGTGCTTGCTCATAGGAGACTGGGTTGTCCCTCTAATATTGTGGGTCTTTACCTTACAGTATGTTGCATTTTAAGGCAACTAAATTGGTGCTATATGAATGACTAAATAAAACTGAACTTAACTGTATTTTATTGTATTTTATTGGTGTGTTCCAGTAGAGTGTCTGCGGTTTATTCACTGTCATATCTGCCATCACATCCAAAACAAACTGCATACTCTGAAGTTTTAATAATGCTCTCTCCTCCGGCCCTGCACACACATCGATACGCTGTGATTGTTTCTCTGTGTGCGCGCCTGTTGAGCTCATCCTCTACATTCAATAACTCATTTATGAAGCAGCTGGGTTCTGCTGTGCAGGTAGGTTCATCGCGCTCCCCGCTGAATGTTTAGCGCTGCTCCGACTCGTGCAGGGAGCTCCCCGCCGAGGAGACGCTGCGCCTCCGAATACGAACAGCGCAGCTTCAGGAGGACTGCGCGGCTGTGATCTTTGATCTATTATGAAATTTAGTCTCAAATTTGCTTCTGGGATATGTGTCTTTTTCATTTCTGGAGAAACTTCCAGCATAAATCAGTAGAGTTGACATAAATCAATGGAAACCTCCAAAGATGATGGATATATCAATGTGCATGCATCAATATGTAATTTTATTGTGCGTGTGTTCAATCAAGCAGTAAGTTCAACATGGCTGCTGATGTATCCAGCTCCCAGCTCGGATTCAGGAGGCAGACACCCTCTCTGTTTCTCTGTATTATTGTACGGTCTTTACCTGCAATATAAAGCACATTGACGTGACTGTTGTGATTTGGTGCTATATAATAAAACTGAATTGTATTGAATTGAGGTTAAATCTTTTGGTGGGTCATCTACCAACAATGTATATCCCAGTGTGGCTTTGAGTGTAGCACCAGTGAAGAAATACAAGTGACTTCAGCTTGCTGGCTAAGTAGTGTGCACGGTCCCTGTGACTATGCTGGATAGCAGTTTTCAAAGGATGTAGACCTCCAGAGTCCCGGCAAACCAAACTTAAATGGTTTTTGGTGGTGTAGAGTTTGAGGATGAGGAGTTGGCTGCTCTCTGCTGCTGCCTGCCTCTTGGTTGGTGGTTGATTAGGACCGCAGGCAGCATGGATGAACTCCCACTCATTCCCTAGGATGCACCTCTATTTCCAGCAACCAGCTTGTGAGATCCAGGTGGCCTGAAGTGGTAGCAGTATACAGTGCCACCCTCAGCTGAAACCTGCAATCACAGAAAAGAAGGTTTGATTTGATATAGATTTAATGAAATGTTTACTTTGTGCTCAAACGTTATGGTTTTTCTGCAGGAGAGAATTTCTGTCCTAATTGCTGATTTCTCCTCTGATTGGTGCTTCAGATGGTCAATCAGTGGCCCTGAAGGCACCTCAGAATAAACTCCATGTCACAGTTCAGGAAAAAGACCCAAACAAATGAACTCCACTGCAGACAAAGTACACAAGAAATAATCTTTTATTTAGGTAGAAAACTCAAATCCACAAGATGCAAATGTCCATATAAAAATAAAACAGGAGGTCTGGGCCTCCTCCCATTGGACCTGCCCGAAACAAGGCCCAGGAGGCAACCTGGTCAGATCCTGAACATCTCCCCTGGGTACTTCTGGTGTGGAGAACCTGACATGGGATGGGTTCAAAACCAAGAAAGATCAAATCATAGTCTCTGTTTCTTAAAATAAGTGTGAGGACAAACCAGAAACAGGTGCTACCATCTGAAAGGATGCCTTCAGCATAAGCAAATCAATCAGTAATCTTTGTGACAGACTCTTTGCTCTGTGATCCTGAGGTACAGCAGGACCACTACAGTAACTTCCATGCTCCAGCATCCTTCCTCCCTGCAGCTGTCCATCACCTTCTGCTCCACCCTTACTTTCCTCTGTCTCACTCCCCCAGCTTCCATCACTCCTTCCAGCATCACCTGATCCTCCATCAGCGCCTCCGTCACCAGCAGCTGTATCATCTAACTGTGTGTGTGTGTGTGTGTGGGTGTGTGTGTGTGTGTGTGTGTGTGTGTGT
>JAVDPK010017981.1:0-11400 GCA_034780415.1 Cichlasoma orientale | reverse complement strand
CACACACACACACACACACACACACACACACACACACACACACACACACACACACACACACACACACAGAGTACATTGAGATGCTGCCATGGTTACATCCAGAAGCACAATGGAAGCTATCAGGAGGCAGGTGTGTGTGTTTGTGTGATGCTCGTCATGCTGATGGATTAACGAGCTGCTGATTAGTCGGTGGTCTGAATCTGTGGCAGAGATAAGGAGGTGGTGACGTCGGTGAGGAGGAGAAGCTCCGTTTAGAATCACTGTTGTCTTTCCTTCTCTGGGGTTTGTTTTCAGTGCTCCTCTTTAAATCGATGCAAAACTGTAATCTTTGCCCATTAGTCATTCTGAAGGGATGGAGGGGCAGCGGGGTCAGTGCTTAGCATGCCTGGAAACTCCCTGAGGCCTTTGCGCCTGTTTTTAAATTCATTTTGATTCATCACATCTGTGAAAGAGGTCAGAGTGTTCAGAGAGTGATGCTGACAACAGAGAGCCAAGGTCTGCCCGTGGTCCTGTGATTTAATTTGTCTATATGTATTTTTGCAGTTTTAAGTGATTCACAGTAATTATGTTATTGAAGGAAAAACACAAAAAGAAAAATGCATCAGCTGCCTTTTCACTCATTTTCAGTACAGTTCTGACCATTTTTAGGGGAATGTTTTTTCTTTGTGAAGTTACTTAACACTGATATGAATCATTCAAGCACAAAAATGTGTTGTGTCTACACATAACAGGCAACTTAGCAAAGAACCAGTGTTAAATGGTGTCTATCGGCACTTTGTTACTAGCAGCTTGTCAGAAAAAAGTAATTTGTTCCCAATTCTTTAGCTCAATCTATGAAAAATATCAAAGGTAACACATTTTGAAAGGCATAAAATAATATGTTTGCACCAACAAGGTGATACCAGAGGGCTTTTAACTAAAAACTTGGCATATCTTGGCACTGAGTGCAGCAGTGTGTCCTGAAAATTTTTTTAAGAAACTGTAAACAAATGGAGGACAAAAGAAGTGGGAAGGCCTAAAAAACTTTCTACATCAGACAAACGTTATCTGAAAATCCTGTAATTAAGAAATAGAAAAAAACCCAGCTCAGACACAGAAGGGCGGCTGTCAAGAAGCCATTACAGGAATGTATCCCACTACTTCAAGAACACCTAGGAAAACCACACATTAGGCAGGCCCCTCACTGTAAATTAATGCAACGTTTATGGAGATTAAGTTAAGAAATTGATAATGTGACATGCAGGACGTCATGCAGACCCTTTCTTTTTTGATCCAGCCTCATTAGATAATCCAGCCTGTCATCTCGTTGTGTCTTCCGCAGCGTGCAGATCGTTGATCCAGAACAGCAGGTGAACTCCAACTCCCAGAATGCCCGAGCAGAGTAATGACTACCGGGTGGTGGTGTTCGGAGCCGGCGGGGTGGGGAAGAGCTCGCTGGTGCTTCGATTTGTGAAAGGCACCTTCAGAGACACCTACATCCCCACAGTGGAGGACACCTACAGACAGGTGGGACTCTTGCACACCTTTACACATGATCGGGAAATATGGCTGTAAAATATCTTAATAGCGTGAATGAAATGTGCCTGTGTTTCAGGTTTCTGCAAGTAATACCACACAGTGAGCACGTTAGCCCTCAAACTGAGTGGAATGATGGTGCTTAGGCAGAACTAGTACAGAAGTTAGCCATAGCAGTGCAATTGTTTTACCTGACAGTTCCAATTAATTGCACAGCCTGAGCCACATTTGACATCCAAACTGCACACTCTTAAGTGCACCAGATCTTAACTCATGTTTGATTTTTTTTTTTTTTTAAATATGTGGGCCAGGTAAGGCTTACAGCCATTTTATAGGCCATAATAAGGCCATCAGCACTGAATCACTGCCAGAAATGGCACATATCTGCATGCTATCTGAGACATCTCAGATAAGAAACAGAAAAATCTAGATGGATAAAGCAGTTAAAAAGTTTTTGATAAAACTGACACTTACAAGCTTAAATCTCTGATTTAAAACCCTCCTGTAAGTCCCGCCACTGTTAATCCCTGACATCAGTGCCTGTGTCCCTGCAGGTGATCAGCTGTGATAAGAGCGTCTGCACGCTGGAGATTACCGACACAACAGGAAGTCACCAGTTTCCTGCCATGCAGCGTCTGTCTATCTCCAGAGGCCATGCCTTCATCCTGGTATACTCCATCACCAGTCGCCAATCACTGGAGGAGCTCAAACCCATCTACCAACAGGTCACAGTCTCCAGTTTAATTACAGCACTACACATTAAACACTTTTTCTGAAGCTTTGATTTGAACAGGACATCCCGAAAAGTCACGTTCAGGATTGATGTTATAAAGACATTTTACCTAATTCATAGTCCTAACTGATGCTATTGCATGTCCATTTAGGTTCTGGCCATCAAAGGCAGCGTGGAATCCATTCCCATCATGCTTGTGGGGAACAAAAGTGATGAAACGGCCCAGCGTGAGGTGGAGACAAAGGAGGGCGAGGCTCAGGCAACTGCCTGGAAGTGTGCCTTCATGGAGACCTCGGCCAAGACAAACACCAACGTCAAGGAACTGTTCCAGGAGCTGCTGGCCCTTGAGAAGAAGCGGGACATGAGCCTGAGCATCGACGGGAAACGGTCGGGAAAACAGAAACGAGCTGACAAGCTGAAGGGAAAGTGCAGCGTTATGTAGAGCAGCTGGTAGCTGCAGAGGACTCACGGTCTGAACGCTAGAGCCCAAATGAACAAAATGACTAAGATAACTTATAATGGAATCTGGAATATTTGAATATTTATATCAAGACCTCAGGCTCCTACTGGGCCTGACCTGGATTGTGTATATGGTCTAAAATATTTGTAAAAAAAAAGAAAACTTTTTACACTCTCAATTAACTCTTGCCACTATCAACAATTATATACCAACGGCAAAGAATACTTCACTAATTTCATTGTGAATGTTGAGCCAAAAATCAGTCAGATTACAGTTTGTTCCAGCAGTTCCTGCAGGTCCAAACCAAACTGGTCCTGCTAATTTTATTTTAAAGATTTTCTTAGCCTTGCATGGTTCACAGTTCAAGAAACTCCTTATCTTATACTGGCCCTTTATGGAGCCCCTCAGTCCATTGTCTTGGAAGCCTGCCGAGGGGCAGCACCCAATGTTTGTGAGCAGATGAATGTATAACGCAACTTATAAAACTTTTGAAAACCAAACACACACACAGAAAACAACCCAGGCCGTACTCAAAGGACTACAGCCTTCAGTACATGGGTCACCTGTGCATCCAGGTGAGCTGTAGTGGTACCCTGGATATCTGTCAATTTATCATAACCCTGTGCAACATGAGATGGTAGATCTCAAGAGGTTTATTCCAGTAATTAATTTTTAAATGTTTATGCCACAAAGAGAGATAAAGCAGGATAGTTCCTCTGTAAGATTTTGGTGTTCGGCATGTTGCTTTAACTTGATGGTGGAAATAAAAACATTGCAGCAGCCTTCATGATTAAGCTATAAGTGTACAACCAGAAAGTTTTTTTTTTTTAAAATCTTAATGTCATTAATTGTTGACCATTAGCTCACAGGACTAATGCGACTCTTTGGGCTTGCTGTTACCTCTACCCCTTTGACATTCTAGCAACATACGACGATAAGCAAGGGAACTGGGAAGTTACATGTTAGCATGCTAAATCTGATGTTTCAGAATATGAACTCAGTGATACTACTACAATGATACTACGCCCATTTTATCTGTGTGACATGCTCAACACTAGTATTGGGGCCTCCGGGTTTATAAAGATTTGATGCTAAAATATGTTAGCATGCTAATATAGTAGGCATTTAGGGTCCTAACAAGAACACTTGCTGGTGGCTGCTTGCTGCCCCCTGGTGGCAGAGGGGAGCATGGTTCTAATTTTTGGACGTCCTGTGGCACTCTGGCTGCCTCAGGACTCTTCATCACTTATTTATCAGACATTCATTCGACGTCCTGCAGATAAGGTAGAAATACAATTAAATATTCCTTTATCTAAGATGTCTAACAGCATTTCTATTGTGATTCCCTTCTTGGTGGTCGTGGCTGTTTTCATCTTGGAGCCAGCTCAGCCTCCTGCTGTCATCAGAAGTACTTCAACATACAAGCTAACAGCATTTAGCCTCTGAACTCTCAGCTAACGGACTGCAGTGGAAACAGCAGACGCTCTCACCTTAACTCAGCAGGAACCTTCAAAATGGCTTGAGTGATTTTGCGACTGGCCTTTTGCACTGTTTTCATTTTCATCAGACATACTGAAAAAACAAAAACAAAAACTTGTTATCATTAACACGGGGCTGCAGGGAAGCATGCAGCTCCTGTACATACTGTATGACTTAAAGGAACAGTCCTAAATATCAGGAAGGCCCTTTCGCACCGGTTCATCTCTGTGTGTCCAGTACAGATGTGTTTAGCTTAGCACAAAGACAGCTGGGGTAAACGTCCAACGAATCTAAGTGAATAAATTTTACTATCAAAGGTTCAGGGCATTACTCTGAAAAACTATCACCACTAATGATTTGTTAGTGTTGATAGTTTTTAGATGCTTTTGAATTAATTCCAAAAATGATCCTTTTGCTTCTTAGATCAGTCGTTGCCACACACCAGGGGTCCTTATTTATCTTTTTATGGGCCTTGGTGCAGCCCCTCAGTGGATCAAATAAGTTGTTTTAGCCCCCTTAACTGCCACTTTCTTCTGATTGGCTGCCCCTGGCAAACAGAAGATTTTAATAGCAAATGGGTGCAGCCAGTGTACTTATCCAGGTCTGTGTGCCTGAGATGACCCATACAGATATAAGGGTAGAAACTGTGTGAAGCTGAGTGTTTAGAGCAGTCTAACAATACCTGTGACAGAAAATAAGGAAATGATAATAGGTTCACTTTAATTCTGCTTTTGTCTGTGTAAATAAAATATTCAGGGGTGTATTTGTAAAGACTGCGTATACAGTCAGTACTGGGTGACATCATCCTCTAAGAAAGTGTCTTTGTGAGATTTTTCTCAGTTTTCATGGAAATCTGGCAGCTTTGGCCTCACTGGAGGGTGTAGTTTGTTCCTTTTGTCAGAGAAAGGCAGTAAGATGGAAATACTATTTCTTTAATGTCACAGTAACTGTGAAACATTTGTCTGTGTGTCTGTTAGTACATCACAAACAGGAGCTGCTCATAGATATGTACATGTAGCAACAGTATCTGAGCTTGAGAGATGTGTCTCTTGCTGCTGCTGTCATCTTGCTCACGGGCTTTGACCATGAGATCTGACTCATTCCTGTACATAATACCAAACGTTCGTGTTCCCGTTTGATGTTCCAACGGAAGTCATGTCAAATCTAAGGAACAAGAAGTGACGCTCCACAGGTGAGACGTTGTTTTATAAAATTAGCAGTGTGTTAAATTTCAGATATGGCAGTAATTCTTCTTTTAAGCTGATTTGATGTAGATGCAAAGCTCCTCAGCGCTGTTCAGAGGAATTTCTTTTGCTTATACATTTCCAAAAGCTTAAGTCAGAAGGCATTCATGGAGCTTTGCACTGCAGAGTCAGACTTTGACAGGACGGGAAACTGGTTTAAATGAGCAATGCCATCAGTTTTTACTTTTACATAAGTTTTTCTTTTTTTAGTGCAGCAGATAAATGAAATAATCTTTCCAAAGTGGACACAAACACTGAAATTTTGCACGTTTGTCCCTCTGGAGCCATTAACATGAAAAATCTCTTGAGCCACTCAAATTTTTAAAATGTTCCATTCTGGCCATCATTTCCATGTTAGGAACCTGGATAATTGATTCATATGCTTTTGACTTTAGGTAAGTCAAATGCATAACTTAAAAACGTAAAACAAGATTACTGAGATGACACACATGTTACAAGTTGCTCCCGTGACAGGGGTGCAGGTTGAGGAATTACCCTTTCACCGCTTTCATAGCACTGTGACACATGCAAATAGGTTTGAGCATTTAATCTCCACTCCCTCTGTTTCAGTTAAGTTTATGTATT
Source organism: Cichlasoma orientale (assembly GCA_034780415.1). Lineage (NCBI taxonomy): Eukaryota > Metazoa > Chordata > Actinopteri > Cichliformes > Cichlidae > Cichlasoma > Cichlasoma orientale. The sequence continues at coordinate 5,384 of JAVDPK010017981.1, read as the reverse complement.
TGATGTATGACGACTCCTTTAGCCTTGGATCAGCTCTCTCATGTTGGCACACTCTGTCATCAGTTTTTTTTAACCACTTTTAACAGGCTAACACAGAGACACAGATGGCCATTTACTGTCACTTAAGACTCACCAGTTAAGCTGACAAACAGGCCTTTGGAGGAACCTTCCTGCTTCAAGGGGAATGGTACACTACTGTGCTGCCCAGCTATTTGTTTTATTGGGCAACTCGTGTGACTAATCTAACTACACGACCAAGTTCATAAGGTTAGTGTTCTGTCCTCTCCTAGTTTAGTCCATGATAAATGGACTGTAATTTCATATATTTGTTTCACTCTCACCTCAAAGCACTTTTTACACCGCAAGCTGCATCCACAGATACTTTTTTAAATCTCACAGTTTGGCATCTTGCCCAAGGACACGTCAACATACAGGTGCAGGAGCTAGGGATTGAACCACGGATCATCTGAATAATAGACAACCCCCACTAAATCCTGAACCGCTGTAAACAACGGTATTTTTGAGTGCCATAGGTGAGAATCGCATAACCAGCGAGGCGTGTAAGAGTGTAAGAGGAGATGTGACTGAAACAAATAGTATAACTTATACTATGAGACCCCGCGCTCCATTTAACAAATTATTTTTTAAAAACGTCTGCGTAATTGCCGACTTCTTCTACATGGTTGAACATTGGTTGAACTATTATGGTTACTCAAAATATCCTTTCTCATGAATACAGGTCTATAGCCCCTGAACATTATGGTAGCCACATCGACACATCATTGTCACGAACAGCAGTGACCGATGCAGCATCTACACGTACAAGGAACCTGCTACTTTTAACAAACAATGCTCTCACCAGTTTACTCTGAAATGTCATACTAGTTACTGAACAGGCCCATAGGTCCAGATTATAAACACTGACCAGGGCAGGTAACAGGAAAATCACTACAGACCAAATTCCGGTCCAAATGGGGTTGGACTGGATTTATGCGACTCTTCATTTCCTCACATCACTGATTACGTAGAGACGCCTAACTACTAAACTGGAATTTTCCTCAGCTTGTGCTAAGGTAGGCTAAAGGATTTATAGGCTTCTCTCTGCACTGATATTCATTTCCTGACCTCAACAGCAGGATTTCTAAATGTTGGACTGTTCCTTTAACTGGCAGGAACGCAGACTGTGCTTCGATGTTGTACATTTGAAATGCCTTTCCTTCCATTTTACTTGACAGTTTATAATCTGAAAATAAGTGAGCTTAAAAACGTTACAAAGCACAAACACGAGAACACGTTAGGCAAGCTCATGTTATGTACATGTAAACTGTGTGTTTTATTTCACTGTAAAAAGCTTTTTGAAACCACGCCTCACTGTTAGCTGTACTCAGCTTTAGCAATATCAGAAATGGCTGCAGTTTGTATGTGGGCAGCAGAAACTCGAAGAATCGACTCTCAGCAGTTTGACTGATGCCAATAAATTCTTTTATCACAGAACTCACGCTGTTATAATTTCACTGCTGCGTGCACATTATTTTAACCCTACTCAGTACGAGTTACCAGAACTGAGTTTGACCTACACAAAGGTATTTGCTCATCTGCCTTCACACGCAAATCAACTTGAGTGACATCCCATTCTTAATCCATAGGGTTTAATATGATGTCCGCACACCCTTTGTAGCTGTAACAGCTTCAGCTCTTCTGGGAAGGCTTTCCACAAGGTTTATGAGTGTTTATGGGAATTTTTGACTATTCTTCCACATGCGTGATTTGTCACTCCAGAGAACACGTCGACACTGCTCTAGAGTCCACTGGTGGCGTGCTTTACACCACTGTGATGCTTTGCATTGCGCTTGGTGATGTAAGGCTTGGATGCAGCTGCTCGGCCATGGAAACCCATTCCATGAAGCTCTCTACACACTGTTCTTGAGCTAATCTGAAGGCTACATGAAGTTTGGAGGTCTATAGTTGCAAAAAGTCGACGACCTCTGCGCCTCAGCATCCGTTGAATCCGTTCTGTGATTTTATGTGGCCTACCACTTTGTGGCTGAATTGCTGTCATTCCCAGTCACTTCCCCTTTGTTGAATACTACTAACAGCTGATTGAAATATTTAGTAGTGTGGAAATTTCACGACTGGACTTGTTGCACAGATGGCATCCTGTCACGGTACCACCCTGGAATTCACTGAGCTCCTGAGAGCGACCCATTCTCTAACAAATGTTTGTAGATACAGTCTGCATGCCTGAGTACTGGTTTTATACACCTGTGGCCATGGAAGTGACTGGAACACCTGAATTAAATGATTTGGATGGGTGAGTGAATACTTTTGGCAAAGTAAGCATTAAGTATATTTTCTTACCTATGCTAGCTCTCAAATTACATAGGTTGGTACCAATGACAGTACACTATGTACTCAGTGCATGAATTTTGACAGAGTCATGTTGGATACTTTTTAGAAATAAAAACTATAACCACATGCGTAAAGTCAGTACCTGAAAAAAAAGAGAGATGTGGCTGTTAGCTACCTAACAAGCATTGGCATCACCATCAGTGCTGGTGATGTACCCTTTTCCTGGCTGAAGACTGGTTAGTTATCTACCTAAGATGGTGGCCATTGAGGGTGAGAAGTGTACAGGTACAATACTTTTTTTTTTTTACCTTTACACCAGTCATATAGTTTCAGTTCAGTTCAGTTTTAATTAGCGGTAGTTCACAACAACAGTCTTCAAGCTGTGTCCACACAGGGCGCGATTCACATCGACATGGAGACCACTACAAGTCGATGGCATTTGCTAACTTCAAGCAACTAAAATCATTATTAAACATTATTGTGCAGCGCATGCGTCAGAAAAGAATGCATATCGGCACACAGCGCAGAGCAGTGTTGCCAACTTGGTGAATTTGACACTAGATTTTAGCGACTTTTTCCAGTGATGTCGGCAACATTTGGAGATTTTTGGAGATAGACCGGAAACCTGAAATCCTCCGCTGTCGTCATGTTTTATGTACATACAGCCTTCATACTGCATCGCCTGGACCCCAAGAGTACCAGGCTGCAGGCAAGAGGGAGCCGGCAAGTCGGTACTTTGCATGCTGAATAAACATCTGTGGTGAAAAGGACCTTTGCTTTGTGACTGAGGGAGGCACACACAGGGGGACTTGTAGTGCACTATATATGCATATACTAGTCAATGTGAACACACTTATGCACTCGAAATAATGAACAGAAGTATGTGTTCTGAGACCAGACCTAATGGTAGTTTAACATACAAGCTGCTGTTTAGTCAATCAGAGCAGTAACGTAGCCATGTTATAGTGTGATGCTAACCTTACTGATAATTCCAACTAAAAACTGTAAGCACCTGCCTTGAAAAATGAAGTCAAACATGCAGCTAACAATATAACGAGATTTTTGAAGTAGTTTTAATCCTTCTGTATAGGCAGTTTTATGTTGGCTGACTACCATATTAAAATAGCACGCTGTTTCAAGCTAATTTTATTTGGTAGTTAAAGTTGCTCGTGGTTATGGCTAATTTGTCGTTTGTGTACCATGCAAGATGTGAAATGAGAGGAAAAGAAAAACAAACAAGCAAGAACACCAAATTGCATCATTATATTCACAATATTCAAACATGGCTTCATACATACATACCGTCCCCCCTGTTTGTACATACCGTCCCCCCTGTTTGTTTTGTGTGTGTTTTTTTCTTGGATGGCTGTTCTTAACGTAATTTCGTTGTATGTATAATGATTAATTTCACTGTACGTATGATGACAATAAAAGCCCTATTCTATTCTATTCTATTCTATTCTATTCTATTCTATTCTATTCTATACAGCAGGCTAGAAAAAGTGTATCCTCTGACCTCTGTTGGGTAAAAAAAATTCTACGTATACCAGAATTCATATTTATTGTTGTGATCATAGTTCATCACAAAGTAACAAGACAAAGAAAGCATACAAAGGCAAACTGATCCTGCAGGCGACATCAGCAGCTGCTCATTTACAGCTGACGCTCTCATTAATGTGCCAGACATTAGATTTCAATCTCTGTCTTTCTATTTACATTTTTTTTTTCAAATAATATTTTTAGGCATTTTATAATAGTATATACCTCTTGAACAGAGTTCAGGGCTGATTGACGTCCTATTGTTTCTTTTCTCTCCATACTAGCACCAAACTATTAATGGATTCATTAATAGTTTCAGCAGTGAAGCTGTTACCCTAATGCCTCTTATAAGAGCCAAAAACATGATTTGCTGCCATCTGGTGGTCAGCATTTATACAAAAGAAGCTCTAAAGGTATAAAATTGTCTTAGTATGCCATTCAGGGTCATGTCCAGGACATTTAATAATGAGAACCCCTGATTGATATTTGTGTAATGGATTCACATACTACCTACAGCTAGAGACAAGGACATAAAAACAGGTGTGGGCTGTGATAAACAAGTCCAGCTGTATTTGAGAAAGCTTCCACACACTGACTCTGCCTTGAATAAGAGAACAATCAAGAAACAAAGTTTAGACTGTTTTTACTTGGATGCCCTCTAGTAAGACGTCCTCTGTCAACATGTTGTAAACACAGTGGCATCATGTGGTCCAGGGGCTCTGCCATAATATCACCATATAGAATAGAATAGAATAGAAAGCTTTTAGTGTCATCAAACATGGAGCATGATGAAAATGTAGCAGCTGCCACAGTTCAGTGCCTTTCCCTATAAAACTTAAACAAGAAAATAAGAAAAATACTGTAAAACCAGTGTGTATATGTATATAAAAAAACACAATCGCTTACATGGGAATACGTATGTGACAAATATAAAAAATATACCAATATTGCACAAATGCCAGTTATTGCACAGAGGAGGGTTATGGTATACTGAACGGACTCATATAGCACAGTGAGATAGTCAGAAGAAGAAGTGAGCAATGAGTCCGTGAAGCTGTTGTTGTGCATTATTGTGTAGTGTTCAAGAAGCAAGGGTAAAAACTGTTCCTCAGCCTGTTCGTCCTGCCTTTGTGGGACCCGAGTCTCTTCCCTGATGGCAGCAGGTTGAACAGGTGTTGACCAGGGTGGGAGGGATCTGCCAAGATTTTCTTTGCTCTGCTAACGCAGCGAGAGCTGGCAATGTTCTCCAGGTGGGGCAGGGGGGCAGCCAATGATCCTTTCAGGTGACCCTCTGCAGAGCCCTCCGGGCATAGAGGAGGGGGCTCAGCACACAGCCCTAGGGGGAGCCGGTGCAGGGTGGAGGAACAGAGTTGACCCAATTTAACAACCTGTGGTTGTTTGGTCAAGAATATATTTGAGTATATATATCTGTATATAATCTGTCATACATTTTTCCTGATTTGCAAAACTCAATATTTCACATCAACCATTCTGCA
>JAVDPK010017980.1:0-11407 GCA_034780415.1 Cichlasoma orientale | reverse complement strand
GTGTGTGTGTGTGTGTGTGTGTGTGTGTGTGTGTGTGTGTGTGTGTGTGTGTGTGTGTGTGTGTGTGTGTGTGATTCTTAAAGCCTACTTTGCATTACTTAAGACACCCTCTATAATTCAGACTAGATTAATGGAGCGTCCTCATTTCAGTCACCTTGTTACAAGCATTCATAGTTTTAACTGACTTTGTGCTAACGTCACTAAAATCTTATATCTTCCCTGACCCTGGTTTTACTGATCTAAAGTCCTCTGTCTTTCCTTTCTCTCGTTTTGCTGCCTCTTCTTTGGATCGCGGCCTTTTCCTTGCTTACACTCGTGCACCCCAGGTAAATAACTTTCTACTTCCATTGATTCGGACACACAACAAGTCAAATCTCCTCTGCAGTGTTGCTTTGTTCTGTAAATCTCCTCAAGCCGTTGCTGGCATTGTGCAAGGCTAGATATTCATCTGGGCAAACATGTATCCATCCGTCTATCTTCTGCTTATCCAATTCACATCCAAGCACATGTCTTTGGACTGTGGGAGGTAGTTTGAGAGAACCCACACAGACACATGGGAGAACATGCAAACTCCACACAGGAAGGCCCCGGCCAGATGACGGATTTGAACCCACGGATTCGACCTTCTTGCTGTGAAGCAACAGTGCTAACCGCCGTGCCACAGTGCAGAGCAAAGGCGTAGTGCGTTCTTATTTACAGAAAAAAGATTTGGGCATATGCAGCAGAAAAGAACAATATTAACTTGCATGATTAGGATCTCAATATGAGGCTGCTTTATTGCTTTATACTGAGCCTCTGTCTGGAGCAGTCTGTCAAGATCCAGTTTGAAGATATTCAGGGTTTTCAGTGGGTAAAAGCACCTTAATGTCCAATCCTTTTTGGCCATTTTCTGAGTTAAGAATTAACTTTGAACTTACCAGTTTATGTCAGTGTTGTGCTTTTATGGTGCATAATTAATACTGAATCAAATTGCCACATAACAAATCTGTAGCACATGATACAAAAACTGTAAAGGGGTTGTTAATTGGACCCAACGCTACACTTTAATGTAGCAACAGGTTTATGGTTCGCTATTGTGTATTTCAAAATAACAAAATTTTGCAAAACTCCCATCAAGTTGTGTTTCAGATTCATTTTGCATTACTCACAAGCAGAGCCTGAGATTCACTGTCTCTGTGTTTGCATGTCTATGAAAATGAAGGCAGCTTTAAACAAGCTCATCTAATCCACAGCTTCACCTATTCGAGGTTACTCAACCACTTCTTCCTCTATCCCGCAGAAGCCCCGTGGAGGCACTTTAATTTGGGAAATTGAGTGCACCTGGCTCAGCATCTCATTTCTGTCTTAGCTCAAAGTGGGGCGGCAATAGGGGCTTCGCCTCCTCATCCAGTATCAAGTGGAGTTTTAGCCTTTTAAGATCACAGAGCTGCGTGTGACAAACTGAGCTGTGTGTAGCAGTAAAAGGCTTGCTTTTAACTGTAAAGGATGCTCGGCATTAAATAAAACTGGGCTGCAGTGGCAGCCAATATTACAGAAAGATGAAGAGGAGCTGGCGAGTGCAGTGAAGGAAACCTGGCTGGGCCGTTTGCCAGACCCTTAAGTGTTTGAGAGAATGTCTTACGGCAAGCTGTGAGTTAAGGCTCAGATCTGCGTTAGCACGCTGCAAACAAGTTGTTTCCCCACATCTTCGATTTCATGGACCAAGTTTATAAACGACATTTTAAATGCTTGTAATTGCAAAACATGTTTGGGGCGTTTTTATTGAAGCTAACACAGCTTTATTTAAACATACTCACAGGAGTGAGTGACAGAGCCATGGTATGGACACGTGGCAAAAGTTTGCTGCAGCTTTGAATGCTTAGTTTTCTCCACATTTATCACAAAGAGCCAAGTCTGTACACCTGTGTTTGTGCTGCACCACGATAGCTGCACCTACCTCTCACACCCAGGCTCCGAGGCCAAGTGCTCTCTCCTGGATTGGAAAATGTAAAAATGCATCATATAATCTTATTGCAGATTACAAAATGGGTTGATGAGATAAAAATGCTATAATATACTTATTAGTGTTTTTGAGGAATTTGCCAAAACAACAATCGTGTTTCAGTAAGCAGAGCAACTCACAGCAGAGAGACCTCTTAATCTTGTGCGTGACTGTGTTGAAAGTTACTGGATCCAAGTGTTACTGTCTGAAACGGGCCTTAGATACCAACAACCTGTTTGGACTAACTCCGATTCCTTGGACTGCTGTACACATTAGCAGCTTTGCAGCATCTAGAGCACACGTGTGGAAGTGTAAATATGTGGACAGCATTTAATCTCAGAAAAGAGTACGCAAGGACATCGCCCACACCTCCTCCCAGATCATTTTGCTTATGCTGTACAATAGCTGGAGCTGTGAAATGTCACACAGCTAAAGGTTATTTTCTACTTCATTAATGCACCGAGAAAAAGAGCGAAGCCTGAGCTCTGACTGGGCAAGTTCCTGTGTTCAGTTGGCTAAGGACAGTTTCAGACTGAGATAAGGTGAGAAAGATGTGTTGAGGCGTTTTCACTATAGTAGGTGGTAATATGTAATACTCTAATACAGAAATACCACAAGTAAAATTACCTTTCAGACCTATTGTTCCCAAAGATGGTGACGTTGCGGCATACCATCAGAGGTCTCTGTCCAGAAGAGTGCAGTCCTAACAGCTGAGACGCTGCACAGAACAAATGCTTAAACTGGGAAAATGTAGTTTTAAGAAAAACTAAGGGCATTTTGAATTTGATGGCAGCAAGAGTCCTGAGTCTTCTGAGTCTTCTACTCTGACGCCATGCTGTTATAATATAACAGATGCAGTGTGCAGTTTAGCATTGTCTTACTGAAATATGCAAGGACTTCCCTGATTAAGACGTCTTGATGGGAGCATATGCTGCTCTATAACCTGTGTATACTTTTCAGCACTGATGATGCATTTCCAGATGTGCAAGCTGCCTGTTTCATAGGCACTAATGCACCCCCACACCATCAGAGGTGCAGGCTTTTGAAGGGAGTGCTAATAACAAGCCAGATGTTCCCTCTCATCTTTAGTCTGCAGCATCCGCGTTTTCCAAAAAGAATTTCAAATTTCGATTGGTCTCCGCCACAGAACAGTTTTCTGGATCATGTTCACGTGTGGCTTCTTCTTTGCATGACACAGTGTTAGCTTGCATTTGTGGATGGAAATGTTGCTGAGCACATGCAGTGATTTTTCCACAGAATCATCCTTATTTTAAATACAGCGCCACCTGAGGGTGATCATAAGCATCCGATATTGGCCTTTTCCGTGCACATGGAGATTTCTCCAGATTTCCTAAATCTTTTGATGATATTATGCACTGTAGATGGCGAGATATTCAAAGCCTCTATAAGGGGCTCTTTGTATACCCAATCATGTTACTGCATGTTGCCAATTAACAATTAGTTGCAAAATGTTCCTACATCAGTTTTTTTTCTTTTGTAGTTATGTTTTTCAATGGTTTGAAAATCTCATAAAATACACTTTATATTTCACATTAAGGTATAAAAAATAATAATTGTATCAGTATGTAGTAATTACATCAGCAAGTCTGTTGCAGTATTCAAATGACATTCAGCCCTAGTCCCTGTACACAGCTAAATACACAACCCTGACCACTACATCACACACCCTGCCTGGCCAGACAATGTCCAGTCATTACTAAAGCTCATTTTTTTGGGGGGGAAGTGGGTGGAACAGCCATGATTGGAGGTGTTGGGTGCAGCCCTGCTGTAAGGGATTAGAAGAGCTGCTGTAATTTGCTGCTTCCTTGAAAGCAGCTCATATAGATTCTGTGGGAGGATGCTTCATTGTGACGGCTGACAACAAGGCTTTGTGATGACTAGTGTTTATCGATCACGGAGGATATACAGTAGATATGTGCAGACAGCTCTGTTTCCTGAAGGAAAGTACTTTACTTCGGGCACAAGACATGATAGATGGTGCCAGTGAAAGTACAAAATGTAGGTAAAAAGGAAAAACGCCTTCAAAGAGGTGTTTCGGCCCAGAATTTAATGTGGCTGAATCCTACAAATAGGAAACCGATTGTCGGATTCAACACAGCTGAATTAAAAAAATTAAGATTTAACAATCAGAAATGAGAGTAAATAAGAGCATTAACCAAAAATGATCTGTTTGCCTGTCAGTTTTGCAGCAGACTAGAAAAATTTATCAACTACACCAAGTTCAAATCCTAATAGTCAAATTTATGGTGCCTGTGTCTGCCTCAGTTTTGGCAAGATCATTTAGGAAGTCAGTCCGTTTTATCTGCTGACCTCAGCCAGGCACTCTCTCTTTTGTTGTAGGATACTCCCATCTTGTGGTGTAATCAGGTAACACACCCACCAAAGGTAATATCGTCACCTTGTTAAAATAATGGCCTAAGTCATTTTTTTAATGAAAGTTTTATTTTTGCCTAAATCATGTAAAAAAAATGACTTAGGCCATTATTTTAACAAGGTGACGATATTCAATATAAAGGAGAAGCCACCCCATTAAAAGTTACTGTATTTAAATTGTAAATATTTATTTTATTTAATGTGTTATTTGTAGATCCAATGAAGTTTCAATGATCAATACTGATCGTGCTCCAAAGACTTCTGGTTTCTGTTTGTAGTCAAAGTATGATTGGCCAGTCAGCTTTGAGGCTTTATTTACAGACAGATGAACAGTCCATGTGAAGAGGGCTTAAATTTACTAATACTTGACTTCAGTTTAAGTTTTTATTACCGTTTTAGAAAAATGTATTTGCTTTAATAAACAATGGCTGGATAGAGTAGCAGCTCTTGAACCAGTTATCTATCAGCTGTTATTCATATATCCTGTCTACACTGGAAGCTCTGAAAAACTGTCCAGACAAGTCAGCAGACCAGCTGGTGGATTCCTGTTGTGACAGGCGGCAGATTTTCATGGAGCAGGAATATGAACTGTCACCTGCTAGTACCAGGTTGGACCTCCTTTTTTCATTTAGAACTGGCTCTTCGTGGCATCAAGGTGCTGGAAACATTCCTCAGAGATTTTGGTCCATATTGACGTGATGGCATCGCACAGTTGCTGCACATCCGTGATGCAAATGTCCTGTTCCACCACATCCCAAAGGTGCTCTGTCAGATTGAGATCTGGTGACTGAGGAGTACGGTGAACTCATTGTCACGTTCAATGAGATGATTTGAGCTTTGCGACATGACACCTTATCCTGCTGCCATCAGAAGATGTGCACACTGTGGTCACGAGGAGATGAACGTGGCCAGCAACAATGCTGGCTGTTGCTTTTAAGGCAGGGTCGTTTGGTACCACCCGGTGTGGTTTTCTTTCGCTGTAGTCCATCTGCTTTAAGGTTTGATTGGCTGATTAGAATTTTGCATTAACGAGCTGTTGAACAGGTGCATCTAACAAAGTGTAGAAGACTCTTCGGTGACTTGCATTAGAGGTCGAATGCTTCCATACTCTTCCAGTAGATGGTGCTATATAACAAGAAGTCCTTCAGCCTTTAATTCTGTTGTCCAACTTTGCTGCACAATTCAACCATGAATTCACAGCACATAGCCGATTATTTGTATGTCTCCTCCGTTATCCTCCGGCATGTCTCGAACATTCATTAAACAGATCTATTGATCTCGACAGGGAGATGTTGAAGTTGTGATCATTTCTGAGACAATTTCTCTTCCTACTTCCACTGGCTGAATATGAATTGGCTCTTCAGTGAAGGGTGAATCAAAGCTAAACGTCACAAGTCATTTGTGTCAGTGCACTCTCCCAGACTTCAAAATGGTCTTTATCAGGTTAAATGCAGCAGCCACTGCCAATAAAGATGGGAACAAATGATTCCGCGCTCTCTGCTGCTCCACCGGCGAAGTCTGTGTTTGCCAAAATTAAGGCGTAATGTTTAATGAAAACGAGCGCTGACACGTTGACGCTGCTGTTGTGACCTTGGCAGCACAGATTTAACCTGCTCTCCCAATTCTTGACACTTTAACTTGTTCTCTGAAGCTTCATTTGTTTGCATTTGCTCTGCCTCTGTACGAGTGTGTTTGCACTGTCAGGAAGGCCAATTAAGTCGTGTGATCAAGTGCAGGTCTCTGCTGGTCGCCGGCGACAGGCCAGAAGACGTAGTGCTCTGAGTCCACGCGGCAGTGGATGGATGGTGTGCTCGGGGACAGTGCGTGCGCTCTCAGAAAAACAGTGAGGACAGCTTTCATTTCCATCCATCACCTCTGCCGTGACGATTTGGCCTTTAGAGAAGTGGGCCATGTGCCCGCCCTATTAATGAGCTTTTGAGGGATTTGGTTGCGCACAAACTTTCTTAAGAAGTTTCAGGAGTTTTGTTTTGCTTCTGTGCGGCGGTGGCACACGTTTGTTTCGCGAATTAAGTCATTTTTCAGCTTTAATTGAACAAGATTAGAAAAATTTTGGCGCACAGCATGGATTTCTGCTCACCCTGTAGTCATAATTTTTTCTCTTGGTCTCATCCAGGACTCACCCTAAATATTACATGTGCTCAATTTAAACCCTTTTTTCATTATCATGAGAACTTTAACCTTATTTTCTCCCCCCTCTTTATTGGATTACTTGATGGGTTTCAACATCGCAAAGCAAAACTGCTGCAGAAACTGTATTTTGTGTCCCAAAAGCGAGTTGGTTTTTTTTATTTTTTTTTTTTATCTGTGAGCGGCAGCAGTATGAGGCTGGGGGCGGTAATGAGAGCATTATGAGATTGTTCCTTCCCCCCCTGTGCCGTTGGAGAAGACTGATGAGCCTGAACTTGCAAATAAAGTAAAAACAATCAAGTGAAGGAGTGGGTAGCAGAAAGACACACGTATACAGGAGAAAAAAAAAAGATGTGCACGTATAGTCCCAGAAGATTGATTGTGTCAATATCCAGGTCATTTTTTTTTTCTCACTCTCGGGCCTTTAGCCACGTGAAAGAACCTCCGCTGGCGATTGAAGCTTGTCCACTTCCAAATGAAGTCTGATCCAGTTGTAAAACAATTATAGTTCCCATATTTATGCTACTTCTCTATTATCAAGCAAGACACTGAGGATTGCATTGAGCCACCCCCTCAAACCTCTGTGGACCGACACGAGGTGTGTATCTGTGCGTTTGTGCACATGCAAGTACTTATTAAGCCTTCAGCATGACTCGTATTAACCTGTCAGCTAACCCATGCCTTTATAGATATTACCAGAACTAACCCAGACGACGTGTTGGATATCAATAGCATTGTTAAAGTGCATCAGTATATAAACCGATATTTTACTGGTCTGCTTTACCTTCCAGTGCAATATGGAGGGTTGGTTCTTAGATTTTACAAAATCTGAGTAATTGTGTTGTAGTCTCTAAACCTGACTGCATCAGAGTCCCCCTAGATCCCCAGAGGCAGCATGAGATGCTAACTTATCTCCGTGCTGTGCCTCGTACGGGCAGAATCAAAGGGCATAATCCAGTTTTCCAATTTGTGCCAGATGCATTACAGGCTCAGAGTGCTTCTGTTTTCTCAGGTGTGCTGTGAAATGAAGTGTTTCCTGTTTCTCAAGATTCAACTCCATTTTTTTACCAACTCATCCTGAGAAATCTGGTCTCAATTCTACTTTACTAGACACTCCAATAAAGAAATATCGCCTTCTAAGAGCAAAAGCCATCCTTTTTCTTATCGAACTCGACGCACGGGGGTGTCTATCCCAGATGATGTTGGGCAAAAGGCAGGGTAAAAACTGGGCAGGTTTCCAGATCATCACAGCCTCTGTCCAAGAAACCAAATCGAAATCCAAGAAAGTGTCTCAGGGAGGAGAGCCAGCCATCCAGTCAGCTGTGAGCACTTTTATAGAGCACTGGCACACATTGGGCACAGGTGTTGCCAGTGTCACTTCATTGGAAGTGAGCCACACCAGCCATCCAGTGCTTGCAGAGACGACCATCTGCACAAACGGGTCAAAAGGAAGGCAGGGCAGAGTTGGTCGTCACAGGAAGAAAGGACCTTTGGACTGTGGGAGGAGATCAGAGCAGCCACAGGAAACCCATGAAGGCACGTGGAGAAGATCTGAACGCCACACAAAAAGGTCCCAGTCAAGCAGGATGTTTAAACCAAACACTTATAGCCATGAGGCAACAGTGCACTGCACTATAGTGACCCTTGACAAGACTGTGTAATTAGAGATTAATTAAGTGTGTAATTAGCTCTAGATTAGCCACATTGACAGAGCACTTTAATCTAGACACTTTTAGCACTTTATCCCAAACTTTATCTCCACCACTCTGGCCATTTTATAATTAACCCATCATGTCCTTGGACTGTGGGAGGAAGCATCTGGAGAAAACCCACGCAAGCACAGAGAGAACATGCAAACTCCACATTGAAAGGCCCCAGGAAGGTTGAACACAGACCCTCGGTGCAGCATCTTGTTTGAAATTGTTTGAATTATCACATTTAAATGCATAAAATCGACTCATAAGCAAAACCGATGCTGGAAAAACATCAAAGTGAAGCTGCAGTCAAGCTTCCTGTCATTCCCAGCAGGAGCCCTGCAATAGTGTACTTAGCTGGATGAATCTCTCTCTGACAAGCGATGACATAAAAACAGGTTTTGGGGCCTTCAAAGCATCGTGATACTCAGCGTGAGTGGATGTAAAATGAATGATGTAACATTTGCTAAACCGCTAAGGCTGTTTACTGACATAAATGCTTCTCACATCCAGCAAGGATCAAGATTTGACTTTCTCAAACTTTTATCAACCCACACTCACTAAAGGATACATAACTTCAAGTATTTAAACATTGTATTTAGGTTTTGCTTTGGATAAAACTGAAGATGTCAAGCTGTTTGTTTCAAAGTCTCTCGTAATCTGTGGTTACTAAAGCAAGTCACGCATCCAGAAAAAGCCTTATGACATTTTAATGAGACTCCAAAGCCTACTTGCAAGAATGAAATGTGGGCGAATTCACATCAGTGCTCTGTGTTTGGTGACTCAGCCATTATGTAGGATTTTTCAAAGTTTTTTTTTTTTTTTTAATCATCCAGAAACCTCCAAAGTAGCAAATTCAAATAGGAGTTTTTATTTCAGTGCTTTATGAATTCCATTTATGGTGTTTAAACATAAATTTGGAAGTCTTAGAACATTTTTATATGATTGACCACAGATATTGGTAAGAGTATTCACTCATCCATCCAAATCATTGAATTCAGGTGTTCCAGTCACTTCCATGGCCACGGGTGTATAAACCAAGCACCTGGGCATGCGGACTGCTTCTACAAACATTATTTCCTGATACTTAAATCTTAGGGTTTATTTTCTTTGTTAAATCTAATAGTATGAAAGGATAAATATGCTGTTAACTGTAGCACCTTCCAACTGTTGTAAATCATAATCAGAAATTTAGATATAACTTATTTTGTCCTATGGATACAATAGGACCTTTTTTAGAATGGAAAATTCATTAATCTATGGATATTTTTATTTGTTCAGATTTGTTTTTATTTATATAGTGACAGTCCACAATAAAAGGCTCTTTATATTTGTAAGATAAAATATTAGTATGAGACCACCCCCTCCCCAAAAAAAGGAAAGCGGAGGAAGAAAAAAGGAGCGTGAGATGACAACCAGGACAAATTAATTCTATGCAATAGTGCCATATAAATGCATGAAGAGTGAAAAGAGGGCAGTGGAAGGAAAATGCCCGTGGGAAGTCCCCCAGCAACCTGAGCCTATAGCTGCATAAGTAGTTCAGGGCCACCTGATCCAACTGTAAGCTTAATGAAAAAATAAAGTTTGAAGCTAATCTTATTAGCAGAGCTTGTGTGTCTGTCCCCAATCCAAACTGGGAGCTGGTTCCTCGGGAGAAGGTCCTTCTGTTTTATGTGTGAGAACTTTAGGAGCTCTATCATGATAATATGGCACCGTGGGGTCTTTTTAAGATACAACAAGGCTCATTCAGGACTTTTTACGTGAACATGTGTATGTCTGCAGCAGAGCATAATTTAACAAGCCAATTCATAATTTTCACTTCCTCTCCTCCTTTTTGTCAGATTCTATTTCCACAAAAAATAAAATAAAATAACACGCCGCGTTGCCAGTCGGCGCACGCACATGAATAATAATGATTGACAGTTCACACGCCCAAATCAGTGTGTTTCTTTCCAAGTTCTGAGCGCAACAGCAAACTCCACTGAGAAAGTCAAACTGCATGTTTAGAATGCAGTGTCGGTTCGCTCCGGGATGATTGAAAACCTGCTTCCAGGCTGTCTGTTCGCTCTGAGTTTGATTATTTCCCCAACGGACTCTACAAGTGCATCTTTGAAGTCGCTCTGCCTGTCTAGTTTATGCATGAGTAAATAAATACAGTAACTGTCACCAACACTGATTGTGTTGGAAGAGCTAAAAATACAGTATGGGGTGTGATTTGACTAGCTGAAAGATACCTAATATTTGACAACACACGGGTTGGTTGTCTCTGGTTTGCTTCTGTGATTTTACATTCTTAATACTGAGCTTGTTTCAGTGCTGACAATATTTTTCTTGCAGGTAGAGTGTTAAAGGGGATGAGTGGTCTGGGGGATGTCCATGGGTGAGAAACTACCTTATTCCTCTTTGGTATGCAGTGTCAGGAATAATGAAACTGGGGTCTAGAGGTCATTTATCCACAGGGATGAATCCTCAAATCCTTACTGGCCTTCAGAGCCGTGAATAGCTGGGCTTCATTTCCTGCAGCGCTCTGTGGTTTTTAGCCTTATCAGAAGGCTGTCTTTATTGGAGCGAGCGTATAGGCGGTGTTTTCAAATGACAACTCACAGACAAAATCTCCTCTTTGAGACCATTTTCAAAGGCTGTTTCTGCTTCCTGTACAGCTTTGGTCAAAACAACTCGGCTGTTAAAAGAACTTGAAATTTCCCAAAGGGCAATGAGCAATACCATAAGTTATAACTGGCCATAGTTTAAATTTATGTCTCCTTCTTTTTCTGCATCTTTGACTTTGTGTCTGACACAACCTGCTTAGAAAACTTGTAAGTTAGAAAGTGTTTTTCTATGCTTAACCAAAGGTTCACACACTTACACTCTGATGGATGCATCAGGGGCAACTTAGGGTTCAGTATCCTGCCCGTTACCCAAAAAAAGAATCCAAGCATCCACGTCTGCTAGCCTGCACTCTGTATTCAATGCGGGAGCTTTTCTACTTTTCTTGGTAATGTTGCAGCCTGTCGAGACATTAGTGGAAAAGAGTAAAGCCACTGTGTCCACTGCAGGAGTGTGCATAGAGTGGGAGCCACATATAGAAACTTTGCAGTTCACCTAGTGCTGAAACCTCCGTGTGTGTGTGTGTGTGTGTGTGTGTGTGTGTGTGTGTGTGTGTGTGTGTGTGTGTGTGTGTGTGTGTGTG
>JAVDPK010017978.1:0-11411 GCA_034780415.1 Cichlasoma orientale | reverse complement strand
GGCGACAGGTTCAGTATTAAAATCAATTTTGTCTTGCGGGCGACACACATGGTCCATGCGGGCGACCAGGTGCCCGCAGGCACCGTGTTGGCTACCCCTGCTGTAGAGTATCTCATAATCTATCTATCTGTCTGTCTGTCTGTCTGCCTGCCTGCCTGCCTGCCTGCCTGCCTGTCTACCTACCTACCTACCTTGCATACATACACTGAACAAGAGGATAAAAATGGATAAATTAGCCTTTAGTGGTCTTTTATTGTGGCCAGCCTAAGGCACTCCTGTCCAATAATCATGCTGCCTAATATAGACATATATACACATACATACTACATTAAAAAATTCTTGATGTATATTTACCAGTTGGCTAATACTGACATCTCAGGACTGCATTTGTTTTTTAGGTAGATCAAGATGTTGTAGGGCTACTTGATGAAGAGGAATTCTCAGTTTATATTCCTCAATATGACCATGTTTTTGCCAAAAACTGAAGGAATTCATCTTCAGCTGAAGCAGAGGAGACAGAGCAGAGGAAAAAAAATGTTATTAAACCGCCTGAGAGAGAAAATGAAACTTCTATCTACAGCCTCACCCGCAGGAACTAGCAATAGCCAGTCAAGAGCTGGACTTGGAAATAAGAATGCTGAGAGACAGACAAGAAAAATAGAACTTGGCTGGATGAACTACCAAGACAATGTGTACAAACAAGTAAGAAGGCCTACTGGAGGTAGAACAAGAGAGATGCTCATCAGGAAAGATGACTTGGTATCCAGCCTTCTTGAGAAGGGTAAAAAACTTTTTTTTTCCCAATGGGAACTCAAAGAAAGGCAAACTAGAGGACTTTGAGTTCATGCTTTGTCTCATGGGTTCTGAGGAGCCCCTTGAGGGCAATGTAACAATTGGAAGGTTGTATGAGCAAACGAACCATAAGGTCCTCAGGATTTACTTTTTCTTTTGCCTTTTTGTACAAAGGAAAAAGACTGTTGTGATTCTGAGCCAGGCAACATTACAGATGAGCCCCTTTGGCCTCACACATCCAGCCATGCTGAGGCATCCTCATCCAGTGCATTAGTGTGTGAATACAGTCCCATAACAGAACCCTGCATCAATTCAAAAAATGCATCAAAACTCCAAACTATTTCCTCTCAGGCAGCAGTCCTGCCACAGTCATTGTAGCTGTTGATTGGTGATGATGATGATGCAATTGTCTTTATTAGATCAGATACAAGCTTACCTTTAGATGGCCTTGCAGACACACTGGTGTATTCACCCCAACTTTATAAGTAATGATCAACTATCCACTGTGGTGACCACTGAAGGTTCAGATTCACCTCAGCCAACAGTGGCAGCAGTTATGCCTGAAAATGAACAACATATTGATCTCATGATAGATTTTGGACTGGTATCCTCCACCCAAGCAGCAAGGGTTTTCTTTAAAAATCCAGAAAATATTGCTGAAAAGCAAACTATTGTGATCCGGCAAGTACACTGTGTTATGGATATGGCTGAAGCATTTGTTGACGAGAACATCCTGGATGCTAATATTTTGTTCAGACGTGTGCTTGAAAATGAGAAAACAAAGTTCGTTTTCTCGAGCTAACGATTACCGATTACTGGTGGTTTTCTTGAGATCATGAGGGGATTATCTTTTCTTGAATGCTCATGATCAGTTTCTCAGTGTTCTTAAAACCTTTCCAAGAACGGACTCAAGTAGAAAATGTCAGATTGTGGAGAATCTGACATAGATCTATGCATCAGATTTTACTTCTGTCGAGGTCTAACACAGGCTGAAATTGCAATTTGTTTGTTTTGTAGAGGTTACTTTCATATCAGCCTTCGTCATATAAGGAGACGGCTGGCTCGACTGCAGCTCAATAGGCGTTTACACCTAAGTGATCCTGCTGATATAGTCAACTTCATCAGTAACCAGCTGAGGGGACCAGGCTGTCTTCACGGTTACTGAATGATGCACGAGAGGTGCCGAGCAGCAGGGCTCCGTGCCACTAGAGACCTTGTTTATGAGGTTCAGTCCTGCCTTGACCCAGAGTGTGTAGAGCTACAGTGAGGGACACTACATGAAAGTGCAAAAAGACTAAGGTGACACATAAACTGATCATGAGCATTCAAGAAAAGATAATCATGTCGTGATCTTGAGAAAACCATCGGTAAATTAACTTATCGAGAAAATAAAGTTTGTTTTCTAACTGCACAACACAGGGGAGAATCCATTTCATGTACACAATGAAAAAATAGCCTATGAATCAAACATGGAATGTGGAGCTTTTGAAAATACACAAAGCAAATCATCAGACCAACGACGTGGTGTCATTATGGTCTACCTATCACCTATTTACAGAATAATTCATAGAATTATGAGAAAACAAAGTTCGTTTTCTTGAGATAACGAGATAAATAACTTGTTACCTCGAGAAAAAAAGTTCATTTTCTTGAGAAAACAAACGAGTTATTTATCTCATTATCTCGAGAAAATGGTAATCGCTATTTTGTGATAACAAGATAAATAACTCGTTATCTCGAGAAAACCATCAGAAAAAAGTTTATACGTACCACCTCCGCTCTCGGCTTCCGTACACATCATCTCTAAAATCCGGAAATTTTTCCATCCAAAGTGTGTTCTGCGCCTAAAGCTTGTTTCAGAGGAAACAAGCTCTAGATGTTTCAGAGGAACTGACTGACAGTCTGACAGCTGCAGCTGCGCTCATTATAAATTTGTGGCATCATCGCTGTCTCCGTCCTTACAGCCTGTTGATGAGTGAACGACGATGTTACGTACAAAAAATAATGAACTAATGTCTAACTGGGATTTCAGTGCTTGTAAAAACATAAACCTCTGCAAATGAATTCACGCCTCTGATCACTTTGCAGCCACTTTATGAGGAACTGAATTGGAGTGTCAGACCAGGTGGTTCAGGTGCAGCAGGAGGGGAGGAGTCAGAGAGACACACACGAGTTTTTTGGATAAAACAGGCCAGCGAGCAGGTTAGGTTCACAAAGTCTGTTACCCCGGTAAGTGACTCAGAATTGGAGTTAGCTCTCTTTCTGGAACTGAAAACCCAGAGTTGTTAGCTAAACCTGCTTCGTGGAATAGGCCCCTGGACATGTCAGGACTGTGATATGGCACTTGTTTTTGGGAGTGGCACAAATAAGTTGTGCAGCATCTTATTGCAACCCCTGATTGTTCTATAAATAGTTGTAAAAAAACGGCTTTTGATGTAAATAGTTTTACATAACTTTTTTTTTGCTAAATTTGTACATAGGCTTTTGAAAATTACAATTTATATTTGTATTTTAAATTATAAAAATAGTTTGTTAAACATGCTTTTGGTTTTCACAGTAATAAAATCTTTTATTTTTTATTTTATGTTTTTTGTATGTTTTAAGGTCCAATGTGTTAATACAGTATGTCAAAATGAACAAAATAACTGTCCAGTCATACGTTTGAGGTGAGGTTGTGCTGAAAAGAATAAAGAAAAACAAGGTGAACAGTTTTTAAGGTGAAATATTATGGTTATTAATCAAAAGTAGTTAAAAAACAATTATACCCTAAACCCCAGACAGGGTAAAATTTTACAAAAAATCATATCTCCCTCAAAACACAAATATCTGGGTATGGTTTACAGCTAAATGAACAGTATTAGTAATTACCAAGATAACTTTTTATGTTTCCACCAGCATGCAAGCTCTTTAATTGAAATTATATTTAGATATTCAAATTTGGGTATAAAAACTTGAATTCAGTTTGTTACTTACCTAATAAATCACAATACTGTATAATATTTAAACAAGTGTTTTAGAGATTTTTAAGATATCTGTATTTTCTTGTTTTTATGGCAGGTCATCTAACACAATTTTAAGCACTGAATATACCATTAAATTTTTTGCGGCCGCACAGTGGCATGGTTCTAACAGTAGTACTGTTGCCTCACAGAAACCAGAAGGTCCTGGGCATGAATTCACATCTGACTGGGGTCATTGTGTGTGAAGTTTGCACGTGTGTGTGAAAGTGAGTGCAAATGGCTGTCTGTCTGGCTGTTAGCAGACTGTCCAGGGTGTACATCGCCTCTCTCTCTATGGCAGCTGGGATAGCCTTCAGTCCCCTGTGACCATGAATTGGATAAGCAGAATAAGATGGATTCGATTTAAATTTTTTACTTTTTTCTTTGCATTTAAACTATATGAAAAGCATAATGGTATAATGACAGAACCATAGATGCTACTGCCCCACAAACAAGCCAAAATAATGTTAGTTTTCCTTAAAGGCAAAATAATGTACTTTATTTTCTGAGAATGTAGGACTTGTTGGGAATGTTGTATATTTTTCACCTATTTTAGTTACTGTGCAGGTTTGCAGCCAGTGCTGGTCAGTTGTTTAAATGGGCTAAAATGAACAGTGTTCGCATAGGTAACCACTTGCAATTGTGTGTAAAATGTTGGCTGTAGTCACTTTGGGTCGCATAGGTACTATGGGACCTTGGCAATTGCCACTACTTAACCAAATGAGACTAAAAACTAAACTCAAACATGGTCCCATATAAAGAGTGATAGAGAGAGTGATAGAGATTACCATCACTTCACTGAAGTTTTCTGGTAGACTGTTAGCTGTGTTTGTCAGACTTTATAAAAACAAAATGCGTAAAGGTCCAAAAGAAATAAACTTAGCAAATGTTAATGATAAAAAAAAATAGCCACAGTTGCTTATCTTGAGAATGTGTGTTGTGTTTCAGTGTTTTTTTTCTTTGCTCTTCTACTTGTTTTTAAATGTTAAAAGCATAAAAGGGAACATAATCATACGTTTGTCAGACAAACTCCACCTCCTTCCATGAAGCTAATTAGAATTGATTTCTGCTTGTTTTTAGCATGTGACACAGAAACCTCTCACTGCACTGTTCACTCATCCTTCTCTGTGCCTTTTCAGTCCTGTTTGTAAAATGAATGGATTGAATATAATAGAGCTGTCACACAGGTGCTGGACTGGAGAGTGATAGAGATTACCATCACTTCCTGTCCTTTGATAGTTCTGTGGATCAGGATTGTATTATTGATTGTTGATAAATAATTTTACCACGTCACAGTCATAAATAAAGTGAAAGCTTGACCAACGTGAGGTAACTGTGTGATTTCATGCTCTTCTGTTTTGAGTGTGACAGATTTTGTTGTAAATGAGGAAAAGCAGTGATTTTTCAAAGAAGTACTTCTCTTACTGAATAAACCTTCCAGATAGCACAAAAGGACACATTTGCTGGCATGTTTGATCACAACAGAACCACCTCACAGGGCAGGGCTGCCAGCCAGCAGAACTTCATGTCAATGCTTTCAAAAAGTTGCTTTATGTGTGTTCTACAGGCAACCGAGGGAGGAGAGCAGTGAAAGGCCGTAAAGAAAGAGAGTGAAAAGTGGAACTCCAAGCTATAACTCAGAGTTTCCTAGCAACATGCTCTGCAAGATGAAACCAAGAGTTTCACCAAACTTTCTCAGTGTTTTTTTTTTCTTCATTCTTGTTTTGTCTTTTTACTGAAGTTTGATTTTATTAGGTGAACATGTTCCTGTTAATGTCCATAATCCCTTGAATCTCACATCCAACTATACACATTTCTCTCTCACTGAATTTTCAACTGAAGGATTCGGAGCACAGTTTGCATGTGTTGTTTCTTCACTGTAATCTCAGTCTCAGATCTGTTGAATGTTAAACCTTGCAGCTCCTGCATTCTGGTCTCTCAAGGGACAAAAAAGAACCAAGACAAAAGCATGAATGCATAATTAATACAGTGAAGCTGCATTTATAATTGTTGCTGGTCTTCAAAGTTGCCTGGTGGTATTGTCTCTTGGTTTTGGGCTGGCTGTTTCCGATGGCAAGGATTCATTCAGGTCTTTTCAGGGCCCGAAGCACCAGCAGACAACAGCTCCAAGCTTGCCCTTTTTTCTCAGAGTGTCTGCCCACACAATGGACTTCCTTAGCCTGCACACAAAAGAGCCTGTTGAAAAAAACACCCAAATTCAAAGGCATTCCTCTCCACAATGCACTAAGAATGTGTGCCTCTCCTTCTTACCCTCTCCCTTTTCTTTCAGCACTGGGTGATGTACACTGCTCAAAAAAATTTAAGGAACACTTTTTAATAGGAGTATAGCTTCAAGTTCGTTAAACTTCTGGGATATTAATTTGGTCAGTTAAGTTGCAGAGGGGGTTCTTAATCAGCTTCAGCTGCTTTGGTATACTACAGGTACACAAGAGGGGCAACAATGAGAAAACCCTCAAAACAGGAATGGTTTTACAGGTGGAGGCCAGTGACATATGTTCCTGTCCTGTTTTTTTCCACTAGTTTTGCATTTGGCCAGGATCAGTGGTTGCATGAAGCAATACCTGGACCATACAGGGGTTGCACTTCCTCCAGGATGGCACATCAATATGTACCATTGCCAGAAGTTTTGCTGTCTCCCGGCACAGTGTCAAGAGCATGTAGAAGATTGCAGTAGGCAGGTAGTTACTCTGGCAGAGCTGGACAGGGCTGTAAAATGTCCTCAACCCATCGCTAGAATGGGCTGAGGACCAATCTCCTGCTGTGGGAGCAGGTGGGGCACTGCTGACTTTAACTGAGGCTATAGTCAGGCAGTGGAAGGAATACTTTGAGGACCTCCTTAATCCCACATCTTCTGTTCTGTTCCTGAAGGCTCTGGATGTTGCAGGGATGTCTTGATTGACACGCCTCTTCAACATTGCATGGAGAAAGTATTGCATAAATTTATATTGTTATGCAGATGATACCCAGCTTTATATATCCATGAAGCCAGATAAAACACACCAATTAAAGTGTCAGTTAAACTGCAGGAATTTATGACCTATAATAGAAAAAGTCCACCAGATCATTTCTTTACATTTATAAATGCTGTAGAACCATTTTGTAATAATAATAATAATAATAATGCCTTAGTCTTATATAGCGCGTTTCAAGATACCCAAAGGCGCTTTACAATTTCAAGCACCATTCATTCACACCTCAATCATACTCGGTGGTGGTAAGCTACTAATGTAGCCACAGCTGCCCTTGGGCAGTCTGATGGAAGCGTGGCTGCCAATTCACACCTACGGGCCCTCCAACCACCACCAAACACACAACACATTCACACTTAGGCAATGTGGGTTAAGTGTCTTGCCCAGGGACACAATGACAGCATGCGCTCAGACGGGGACTCAAACCAGCGTCCCTCTGGTTGCAAAGGTGAGCACCTACCCACTGGAATATTTCAACTCACTATACATCAATAGAATCTTTAGAACCCTAATTATAACATTTATGAAGGAAATCCATAGTAACTACATAAAGTAGTTAAAAAGTGCACTAACCCAGAAAGAAATTGAAAACTGTTTTTTGTATCTGCATACTATGCTAGATACAGAAATGCCATAGCTGTACATGCTAATGAAAATAAATGGCATGCTTGATCACAACAGAACCATAACAGATCACAACAGAACCATGATAGATGTATGCAAGTTGTTTCCTCATGGAGTACTTTTTCTTATTAGTGCTTTTTACGTGATTTCTGCGAACCCGTTAGAGGAAGGATACAGCACTCTGGGACACGTTGAATGCATGTGTTGGATCAAGTGACCAGTGTAAATCCTCTGGTTTTATATGCAAAAAAAATAATTGCTCTATCGTATTTGGTTGCAATTCTATCAGCATTTAAAAGCAGTTGTGCATTTGGTTGGTCTTAAAGGGCTGGATGACTTCTATTTTCCTGCTTTTAAATTCAGATAAAGCTGAGGTTATTGAACTCCGTCCAGGAGGTTTTAGAGGCGTGGTGTCTAGCTAGATACCTACTCTGGATGGTGTGTCGTTGGCCTCCAGTGACAATGTGAGAAATCTTGGAGTTTTTTTTTTTTTTTTGACCAAGATATATTCTTCAATGCACGTATTAAGCAAATATGTAGGCCTGCTTTTTTGCATTCGTGCAATATTTCTAAAATTAGTATTGAAAAACTAGGATTGACTATCGTAATTCACTATTATTATGCTGTCCTAAAAGCTCCCGGGAAAGCCTTCAGTTGATCCAAAATGCTGTTAAATCTAGAATAGAATTTAAAATTCTTTCTTTTTCTCACATACAAGTTCTTAAATAACCGGGCCCCATCTTATCTTAAAGACCTCATTGTACCATATCACCCCAATAGAGCACTTCGCTCTCAGACTGCTGGCTTACTTGTGGTTCCTAGGATACTTAAGAGTAGAATGGGATGCAGAATCTTCAGCCTTCATGCCCCTCTTCTGTGGAACCAGCTCCCAGTTTGGATTCAGGAGACAGACACCCTCTCGGCCCCAAAATTGTGGTTCCTAGGATACTTAAGAGTAGAATGGGATGCAGAGCCTTCAGCCTTCAGACCCCTCTTCTGTGGAACCAGCTTCCAGTTACATTCGGGAGACAGAAGCTTTATAGCTAGGACTGGATCAAGTGACCCTGAACCATCTTAATCTCTGGTTCTTTTCTACAGCATGTCTTTTGTCCTGTTTGTCTCCCCTCAGCCATAACCAATTGTGGCAAATGGCTGCCCCTCCCTGAGCCTGGTTCTACTGGAGGTTTCTTCCTGTTAAAAAGGGAGTTCTTCCTTCCCACTGTCACTATCACACTCCTCAGCCTCCCCAGTAAGGTCTATGCCAGGGTGCTAGAAAGGAGGGTCTGTCCATTAGTCCAACCTCAGATTCAAGAGGAACAATGCAGTTTTTGTCCTGGTCACGGAACCCTGGACCAGCTCTTTATCCTCTCGTGGATATTCGAGTGTGTGTGGGAGTTTGACCATCCAGTCTCCCTCGGGGTATCCTATGGGGGGTGCTGCGGTAGTATGGGGCCAGTCAGTCCCTCCACAACCTCAGACTAGGATGCCCCCTGGGTGTCTCTTGAGTGAGGTGTTCCAGGCATGTCCCACCATGAGTAGACCCCGGGGCAGACCCAGGACACACTGAAGAGATTATATCTCTCAGCTGGCCTGGGAATGCCTTGGGGTCCCCCCGGATGAGCTGGAGGAGGTAGCTGGGGAGAGGGAGGTCTGGGCTTTTCTGCTTAGGCTGCTGCCCCCACGACCTGCCCCAGATAAGCGGAAGTAAATGGATGGATGGAGTCTGATGTGTTTTCAAGGTTTTTCTTTAGTTTTTTAAGCAGCTTAAACATTAAGTATTAAGATGAACAGTGAGGAAAGAGAAGTGATGTTTGAAAATCAAACAAATTATGTAAACATAAAAATGAATAGACTGTATTTAATATATATATATATTTTCTGTAGGCCTGAAACGTGAAACTAATGGCGAAGTGGCCTATATCTGGCCAACAAGCAGGTTGCTTTTCCAGGGTACACATGTCAGTTGCTGTTGCACTAAAAAGAAGATAAATAAGATGAGAAATTAATCAATCAGCTGCTGAAACTGGCTTGTATTACATTCACTGTTGTGGGACACTGTATGTTTTTAACAAATAAATGGGTAACGGTGATCTTGTTATGCTTGTAACACCAGTTAATACAACTAAGCATGTTGGTACATGTTAGGTCACTTCCACTGATTGCTCTCCCTCAGATACCTCAGGACTTTACAGTACAATGTCACATCCTCAGTCTTACTCAGAGGAATTAATTCACATTGCACAACTATATGAATGTCAAAAATGCATGCTGTTACCACGCTTCTAACAAGTTGTGCCATCTTATACATGTAGCTTGGACACTGTAGACTCTTCCCACTGAAAACAACTATATGACCCAATGTCCAGTGAGATCCTCCACATAAAAAGACCCAAAAGAAGTCAGAACAGTACTTCTAGGAAATAATCTAAAAATAGCAGTAAAACTAAGAGTAGTTTGGAGGTGCATCAGGAGATAATGTTGAAGGGGACATCAGTTAAATTTAAATCAGGTTACTGTTCCCAAATATTTTCTGAATACATCCCGTATAATGTAGAGCCCCAAAAGTTGTTCTTACAAAGTTGCTCCACTGTCAGTGGAACAACGTTGGAGGATGAGTGAAGATGACTGAGTTGTGAATGTGGTTTTCTCGACCATTATGGGTTACACACTGAGGCCTGCTGGCACTTCGGCCAACAGCTTACCACCCTATGGCTGCTGGGAGCCACAAAGGGCAACAACTAAAGGCGAGTGAAGTTGAGAGAAAGTCACCAAAGCCCACTGGCTAATCCTTCTTCCCCCATACATCAGCTGCAGTCCCATTTCAAAAGTCAGACCCCCCCCCCCCACTAAAATCCTCCCTTTTCCCATCATGTCCCACCTCTTTTCTTTTCTCTCCTGCAGCAGGAGAAAATACATTCTTTTGTAGTGGCCCACAGTGTCACACAGACACAAGACCTGAGGCTGCCAGTTGTCAAATGGAAGCGCTCTGGAACTTTCACAGTGCTCACTTTGCTCATGTCGATGCAAGGAAAGAATGGGAAACTCTTAATTCATCACGTGAAAATGATTAGGGACATGAATGGTGGCTAACATCAGACACAACTGACTTTGAAAGCAGCCATTTTTCTGAGAGTAGTAGAGAGAGTTTTTCTAGATGTTAGCATGATGTTTACATTGAACAGGACTGTCAGCAGGTCTCAGAAAGGTCCAAACAAGCTGTGTTTGACAAGATAAACTTATTCTGGAAATGCTCCTCTCAGGTCCTGCTGGAGAAAGCCAGACATAAATATGTAAAAAGTAAAATGGCCTTAATTTGCTGCCACAATCAACCATCAACATAAAGTAATCATGTTTCACCCAGTGAGTAAAAATGGCATTCTTTTTAATTAAGTCCATCACACACATAAATTTTCCATTTGCCCTGTAGGTGGTTTTTGTCCTCCAAGCTTGAGTCCTCTGCCAGAGGCCTGGAAACTCGAGGGTCCTGCACGGTATCTCAGCTGTTCCTAGGACTGTGCTCTTCTAGAAAAATATTTCAGATATAATTTCTAGAGTCTGCTAGAACCACTCCTCCACTTTGAGGGTCACTGCCCTGAGTATTCCTATTACCATGGGGACTATGTTGCCTTCCCCTTCCACATCTTATCTAGCTCTTCTCTCAGCCCTTGGTATTTCTTGAGCTTCTTCTGTTCCTTCTTCCTGATGTGTCGCTTAGTATAGATCTATCACTATTGCCTTCTTACTCTGCTTGTCCACCACTACTATGTCCAGTTGTTTAGCCATCACCAGTTTTTCTGGATGTATCTGGAAGTCGCACAGGATCATGGCTTGGTCATTCTCTTTTTTTTTTTTTTATACCTGTCATGTCTGGCAGTTTTTGCAATTGGAATGATCACCCGAATGCATGGATGTACCAAACATATTTACTCTTACAAGAACAGCTCTTATGAGTTTTCTATAGGCTATTCTTGTTGATGTTTGTATATTTAGTTTTCTTTATTTAATT
>JAVDPK010017977.1:0-11411 GCA_034780415.1 Cichlasoma orientale | reverse complement strand
GAATGTGTGAATGAACGCATTAAGTTAAATAACTTTGTAGAAAGGCGCTTTATGAAGTTCAGTCCATTCACTTGTATAAGTTCACAGCGCAGCTTTGCCTCCTCCAATATGGCGGACACACAGTTACGTCGCATCAGCGGGCCAAACCAGTCAACGAGGCATCTATGTATATATATCTATGGTCTACACTGTATTTTCTAAACACCCATATTTGTTTAGCTTAATCAGATCTGAAGGATTTAATGAATCCAAAAACCTCTGTAGGCATGTGCCTGTTCTTTGTCCATCTTGACAACTGTACATTTGATCCACTTCCATCTTGGCTGGCATGTTGCTGGAGAGCTGAATAAGTGCGGTGCACAGTTTGAGGCCAGCTCTTATGTGTGACTGCTCTCAGTGTGGGTGAGTGGTTGGGTACACAAACAAATGCACACAAACTTGTCTCTATTCATGTCTTTGTTTAAACACTTCACATAATGCATTTAAAATGACTGTGCCCTTAATTATTGAGCAGCTGCCTCGTTCAGCTCTGCTCCTCAGGTTCACTTCATGTTTATTATTGTTGGCAGCGACACGCCTGCATTCAGTGACTGTGTCCCTTTCAGCTGTCAAGCACTGGACCAGTTACATAAAGACACTTTAATGGCTGTGAGCTGAATGTGTGCTCCGCTCCTTACCTTGATGTCATCGGGCCAGCCGTCCTCCTGCCTCTTCCCTTTGACCCTGCGCTGGATCAGCTCCAGTGTTTCCTCCCTGGTAGGCCGCAGGCCCTTGACCTCCCCTGCTGCATCATGAGCACCTTGGTCCAGTGTGGAGCCGAAGCTCTTGGGCAAGGTGTTGCTCCGGGGCCGAGTCTGAGGGCCGAGCTCGGTCTCTGCACGGTGTTTGGCATCTGAGGAAGGAGCAATACACGAGGATGAGGAGAGACGAAAGAAAGAAGGCCGGGGATAGAGAGAAAAAAAAAAGAAGAAAACGGAGAAAGATGGCGGATAAAAACATTGAGATAATTAGGCATGCAGGAATTTCTCTATCATGATTACAATGAGCCAATCAAAATTAAGGAGAAAGAAGAATGTGCTTTGACAACACAGAAATATGCCACCACACAAAGTAAAAACCCAAAGACAGAGAGCGAATCCTTCTTCCTGATTCTTTTTTAACACTGCCAGACAGTAAAATGCCCCTGGGCCAGTCTGATGGCTATAAAGGTCAAACACTGTAAACACTGCTGCCTCCTCAGTATTGTAGCACTTCTAGATAAGGTATCAATCAGTAATGTTTCTAAAGGTCACTTCGATTGTTGTTCAAGAACTGATACCAGCGGTTAGACCTGTTTTTCTGCAGTTTGTCAGCGTTTTTTGTACGTCAGAGCCTCAACATGTCTGAATTTAAAAAGAAAAAAAAAAGAGGTGGCTTTGTATTTTGAAATCACAACCATAAATATGTAATTTCATCATGTTGCTTCACACTGCTTCACACAAGCCATCTCTCCATTTATTATCCTGCGCCAACATGCTGTTTCAACAGACACTGAAACAAGGAAGCAAGATGCTCTCACAAAGCCGCCTCATTGTGACTGTCAGTAGTGTTTGAGATGTCTACTTACTGAAGGGTTTGTACTTACTGAGGTGAAACGGTCTAGAGCTGAGTAGGCCTGAGTAGGGGTGGAGCGGGGGGGTGAGTATGTGATGGGGGGGTGAGCAGATAGAGGAGGAGGAGGAGGAGGAGAAGGAGGAGGAAGGGGAGGAGGGAGCATGGTGGCATCTGTGTGAATGGATCAAAGCCTGGTGCCTCAACGTGCTTCTGGGTAAAAGGTGGTGCTGGCGTCCTGGTTTGCCGATCAATCAATCAATCAATGGGTCGTTGGGCGGTAGGAGGAGGAAGGAGGAAAGTGAAGAGCGGATGCTCGGATTATTGTTTTTCAGTTTGATTTGAAACAGTGAGAAATGTTTTGGCCACTGCGCTACTCCAAAAAGGAGAGCCGTCACCTCACAGGAAGGAGGTGGACGAGCGTCCTGGGGGATTCGTTCAGTGCGGCGAAACAACAGGAAGACAAATGTCAGCAGGCAGGATGAAATTTCTATACACTGGATATATTTTACATATTAATATCTGAGTTTGGGAGTGCTGACTGGCAGCCAGACCAAAAGCTTCTGCAAACACAATTTGGGATTTCTGGCCAAATATTTTCAAATACTTGCTTTGTGCATTTTTCCGCTGTTTCACCTGACTGAACTCACCCTGCAGGGAATGAATGTGGGTTCACAAGGACGCACCAGCACACTTTAGGGTGGGAGCCACGCATGTGAGAGCCACGTTGACCCTGAGCATGTGCATGCCTGTCAGACCAGCACACATGCCATGTTGTTACAAAAGGTCAAAGGTTAGAACTGGGGTCAAACTGTCCAGCACAGAACAGGATGGCACACAGACGCTAACCCAGACACACACACACACAAATGCATGCTGACAGCAAAAAGAGCGAATGGTTGTACCTTTAATCTGCCTGCGGATCTTGGTCAGGTCAGTCATCCATTTGAGGACTTTGGGATTAGCTGCCTTGTCTGCATGAGAAGGCTGCAGAGAGAAGAGGAGGAAACCACAGAGCAAGCAAATCACAGGTCAACTACAGTTACAACAGCAATTTAGACATGACGTTACACAAAAACCTAAAAATAGAAAATGTTACATTATCAGGATGTGTGACAATGTGAGCAACTTACCATCGATCCAAAAACAATATCATATTTGAAGTTTATGGCTTCAAAGGCTGTTTAAAAGCTGTAAAAATGTATCACTAAAATCAGATTTAAGCCTTTTAATGCCTATTATGACAAAAATACCAAACCTTCTGTGTCCTTGCAGTAATTAGTGAAACAAAATCTCTTCAGAGCAAACTGATCTCATTATACAGTGAATAAAATGTGGTTGTGTTTATGGTGGAGAGAAAGAGGACGACGGTGGGCTAAAACATCCTGAAAAAAAGTGACCACAACTGACTGAGTGCTGCAGTTTAATTATTTAAACTTGTGTTATTACAAAGATGCACTTAAAATCAATCACTGATTTCCTTTCTGTTTGCCTGACTTTGCTCCATCCCTTTTTGCCCCTTATATAAAAACAGGACAAAAAATAGTGACTTAACTGCTGAGCAGTACAATTCTGTAAATACTACAGTCACGTTACAGTTCAGGCTTTACCTTGTAGTTCCTCTCCTTCTCAAACTGCTCCTCAAACTGTTTGATTTTCTTCTTCAGGTGCTGAAGCTTTTTGGTGAGTTGGTGGGTCACTGAATCTCCTCCTCTCATTGCCTCCTTGGAACCAAACGATGCTCGCCTCGGCCTGTGGAAACACGGGTATAAATAGTAAATGAACTGGTACTTCAGAACGCTCTTCCACTCCAGCTCAGCACTTTTTACTACAAGACACTTCCACGTGTGGACTAGAGGAGCCCCCAGTATGACAGAACTGCTTAAAAAAACTGAAAGAACTGGTGCCATCATAAACATTAAACCCTCAAAACAGAGTCTCACAGTGAGTAAGCGACACATCGTACCTCTGTACTTTGGTGGGTGAAGTGGCATCGAGATCCTGCTGGAGGAATCGCTGGGCGCCGTGCACTCCAAAATCGAGAAAGCGCCGTGCCAGCAGGTGAGGGTGGGAGCGGGAAGAGGAAGGGGAGTCATCCTGCCCTCCCTCCCCCTGTTCCTCTTCACCACCTTCCTCCAGGGGGAGCAGAGGGAGAGGAACCATGCGGCCGGCCAGCGGGGAGAGCTGCGCCTCTCCATGCTCATTGTCATCATGCCAGGATTTAAAAGCTGGGACAGGGTCTGGAGGAGAAAGAAAAAAAAAAAAAAGAGAGGAGTCAAAGCAAGTAAACAGAGGGCAAGAAGAAAGGGAGAGAACAGACAATGGTTATGTACACCAACAAATTAATTTTTTTACTTTCACACCCTGCTGACTCACTGTAAGCCTGTTTACCGGCGGATTTACTGTCAGTGCTATATTGGCAAGCGGAGTCGAGAAGGAGGAGAGAGTGTAGGAGGGGTTATGACCAATAAGAGCAGCAGAGTCAGAATAAAAAGTCAAATCAAAGTGAAGAAGAAAAAAAAAACAGAGTCCGCCTGCTACTTGATGAAATCTGATGGAAGGAAGAATGTTTTACATGCCGGGATTTATCACGATCAGCGTCACCACACGCACATTTGAAAATTAGAGGCTATTTTAACATAGTTTCTTGTATGTCGTCACCTCTGACCACCATAAAAAAACAAACAAACAATAAGGAAGGGTGAAAGGAAGGATGTGTGGACTGGTGGATGGCCGCATATGAAATGACTTACCTTGGCCTTCCTTTTGCAGATGCATCGATGAGAAGTCGATGGGAGGGAGGTGGAGATGGGAGGGGGGTGACGCTGTTTGGATGGACATGGAAGAGGAGTAGAAGAAAGAGGAGGAGGAGGAGGGACAGGGAGAGAGATAGCAGAGAAGAGGAGTAGTGAGGTCATTTAGAACTTCACTCACCAGCATTCATTCAGTGTGTGTTGGTTTAATTTCAAACAAATCCAACCAACATCATGTTTTTCATCACTTATATGCTTACACTTATACTTATTCAGATCTCAGGGATGTATTTAAAATACACATAAATGAGAAGCTTAGAGTAAAAATATTTAATCATTTTTATATTTAACTAAACGTAATTAATTCAACAATCTAGGTGAAAATAACTTTTACCATTATGTGCTTTACCACTTTTAGTAGATAAAATAAATAAATGAATAAAAGTTTTAGTTCAAACTACTTGATGGGTCAGTTCCTCTACTTGTCCAGTACCTCTTTAATGTTCTGGCAATAGTTATGCTGCACTGAGCATGCTGGGATACCCAAGATAAGCTGGAACTCACCTTCCCATTGGTTGTCAGGAAAAAGCTGGAGGTGGGAGGAGTCTGGTTGGCATGGTGACAGGTGGTTCCTGTTGGTCTCGCTGGTGTTGGCGTTGTGATCACAGCGACATGAACTGGAGTCCTGGAGGAGTTAAAAATAAAAGAGAGGGATTAAAGAAATCAATGAGGGATGGAGAAAATAACGTTTTTCCAAAGCAACTGCTCGTTTCCAGCAGGTCTTAGCGGCCTTAGCAGATTACTTAGCACGTGACCCGCTTGTCCAAATGTGGTCACTTTATATACAGTCTATAAGGAGTATATTTCCACATCCTGATACTTACACAGGTTATGGTGACTGCCTGCTCCATCGTCACAAGGGGCTGACTGTCCTGCCTGAAAATATACATTAGAAACAAAAATAAAATTAGAAAAATACTCAAAGCATTAAGGAAATAAACACAAGAATATTCCCTCAGGGGAGGGACATTTTCAGTAGAGTTTAATCTGGGTAAGTGTACTTTTATATAAGCCGTCCAGTCACACCACTGTCACCATATTTAGAGTCTTCCTGAGACAGCTGACCAAGCATCACACTACAGTCACGCAACTCAAAATCTTTCCGCAGCATGAATAATTTGATGAGGGGAAAAACTCACAACGCAGTTACTTTAACTGTAACTAAAATCACTGATGATTTTGGCCCTTTTGTTGTCTTCAGCCTGTTTTAAAGTAAGAGACGAGAAATGGCATTTATCACTTTTAACACCGCACACCACAGAGACGATGATGCACCCACTAAGCCTGTTAACAACAACAACAAGCTGGGGTGTGATATCATAGGACGTGTAAAACAACACAAGAATGCGGCGGGAGTAAATACATGTTATGACTGAGAGAGACTGAGATAAAGATGCGTTTCAGATGCAGCCTAAAATCTGAGCTCTGGTGGAGAAAGCGTGTCGAAACAATTTGCAGACGGCAAGTGACTGATCATCACACGACAGCACCGCCGCCTCTCATTCGCTTCGTGTCGGAACTAAAGTCGCTGAGGGTGAATCCAGGCAGCTGGTGTTTGTGAAGTAAACAGCTCACCTGGCAGTGTTTAAGTTGTTCTTTGCATCTGTGACAGACTCTGCATCCAGGTCCATTCCTGAGCTCTCCTCCAGGGCGGGGACAGAGTCCAGTGAATTCTGGGAAAGAGAAAAGAAAAAGAAAACAGGAATTAGCAGAGCGAGTGACAGGAAAGGGCAAGAACAGAAATGCTTAAATTGGGAGTCTAACATAACTAAGTGAAACACTGGGATGTTTCACTTCCTCAGTAAACGAGGCAACGCACTTCCTGTTTTTTGTCCTATATGGTAGAAAAATCCAGTGGACACTGATATATGGCACACCTACAGATCAGATATTCATAAAATACCCAGAATACAACAAAATAATCATAAATACATAAAATAAATCTCTTCCAAATTAGATTACATATTTCTTATTAATCAACAGTTAATGGTTTAAGGTTCTTAAACACCAACATCAGAGGGTAAAAGTGTGCTCATCTTCAGCAGCTCTGTAAGAACAGAAAAGTCTTCAGCTGTTATAACTGCTGAGCCATAGTGAAGAGGTCTAACACATTTCAGTGCATACACTGAGCACATATTGAACCTATTGTGCATGAAATATACAGTATCTTCCTCTCTCAGCATAAGCCCAGTGTGAATGTAAGCACGCATGCGTCTGTGTGGTGGTTTGGTACAGTGGGGCAGGCAGCTGTCATTCTTTGGCTGTTGGCTGATCTATTTAAAGACTGGGATCAAGATTGTTTCAGAAAGTGACAGCTTGTCCAGCTGTGGGACACATCTCCCTGCCCACCATGTTGTCTCCTCCTCACCTCTCCATCTGGAAGCTAAAATGGTTCTTGGGACAAAAGCCAATAAAACTAAATCTTAATAATAAAGAAACATTGATAGCTTTCAGAATATTGAAGTGAAATCCACATGAACAGATTTCCCATATGTGTTAAACATTAAATGCAGCACAGTGAATCACTATCTGAATAATAATTTTACCTATTCTAACTAAAATGTGAAGAAAGTAAAGTCAAAGCACTTTGAAGTAGCCCCCACCCTGGTGTGCGGTCAGTATAACAATTATTACATTAACTTATTAACATTTAGCTATGACTAAATGTTAATAACAAAACACTGCCTGTATGTTATTGTGTATTCACTGATCTGTGTGTGTCCGCGTGTTTGTATTTGTGAAACAGCCCTCTTGTCTCTTACTTTCCCAGTAAAATTCCAGCTATTGCAGCAATCAAAGCCGAACAAAGATGGACTGTGCTGATAATATCAAACACATTTGGCCTTGGAATGAAGCAACACACTGAGATGGGAGGGGGGGTTAGCTATGGGAAGCGTGCTGTGAGCCCACACAGCAGCTTGCTACAGTTTTCTTTTGTGTGTTATCATCTGATGTCACTTTCAATCTGAGCACGAGGGAGCTCCTGTTCTGCCAGTGTTACAGTAACAGGCCGAGCGAGCAACTGAAATAAAGATTCTCTTTCTGGTTGCGATGCTAGGTGTGTGTCTAGTATGAATGTATGTGCGTTACTTGCGTGTCCCCCCCACTGACCTGCGCTTCTCGCTGATTTTGTTGGATGTGCTGCTCAGGCTGTGTGAGTGGGGTTTCCCCTTCTGTGTTGCAGGGACTGTCTTCGGGGTCAGTCTGTTGCTCCTCGTCTCCATCACAGCCCTGGTCTGCAGGCTCACTGGCATATCAAAACGAAAATGTTAATAAAATGATGAAAAGTACCAACATTTTAAATACAAATTAATAACATGTATCCATGGGAATGCTATGCAAAGTAGCATAAAGATGAAGTAATCTATGAAAATCCTCATAGTGTGTCCTTGATGGTGGTAACCCACAAAGTGATTAGTACCAATGCTCTTAACATATTTACCTCTAATGTGAACCATCTGGTTGTACTTTACGCCTTTGTACTCAAGATTTGGTATCTCAAATATGCTTCCTTAGAGTCATCTGATGGCACTTTAAAACACTAAGCAATCTCTGAAATGCATGTTTGTACCAGCAGGTGCAACTACAAAGAGTAACAGACATTTAGCGTGTGCGTGTGTGCGCACAAACTTAATCTTAGTGGTTTCAGGTATGTCTGTGTCGCACTCTCACCCCTGGTTGCCGTAGCCGCTGAGGTCTTGGTCGATGGAGGTTTTCAGATCAAAGAAGTGCTGCTCCACTGCAGCCCTGATGGTCCGCTGAATAATACTGGGGGGGAAAAACAACCCAGAAATACATCAAGTTAAAATGATGTTTAATACTGAGCTGAGTATACCTTTAAAGAGGGTAAGCTGAGTTTACATAACTAATTTGCATGAGATCCAGTGACCACGTTTGTTTTTTTTCCCTGTTTATTCGGTGTGACTACTTCACAGAAAAACAAAAACCTCAAAACTGAAAATAAAAACATCCAGCTGAAGTATTCACATAAACAAACACCAAAGCTGCTGGACGCGCTTCTTTACTTCTATGGAGTAGATAAAAATTCACTGACGTCAAACTGTTTTGATAACCAAAATGAAAAAACTTCAGCCACGCTGCAGAGCTGCAAACTGATAAGTTCCTTCTGTCATCCACCTCCTAGAATAACAAACACTAATTAGCATTTTGTACATGTATTTTTTTCTGAACTGCAGTTTGACACTGGAGCTCTGTTTAGGAACCAGACACAAAGTATCAAAAAATTAAAAAGACATTGTTATAAAACTGATTTACAGACTGGAACAGCTACCAAACATCCAGCACTGCCATTACTAGTTGTTTTCAATCCTTCCTTTAGTGATCAGGGTAAAAACTAACCAGCACAATGTTTTAATGCACACATATCACTTAAAAACTGTTGCCATCAATATGACATCCTCAGCTCAGTTCTACTGATGACCTTAGAGGGCTGTTTTTAAGATTTAATTAAGATCTTTGTTTTTAGGCTACGGTTTAGCACTACCTCTGTGACTGGAACCATCTGTAAACCCCCCCTTGCTGATCAATTAACAGACAAATGACACATTTATATCTTTATCATCTTTGCCGGAGACAGAGCATGTATGGTAATTAGGTACAGACGAGACACATTTAAAGTCTAAAAATGAATAATATTCACTATTTTCACTAAAATGCTTCCTTTCCCATTCTGAGCCATTTAACAAGTCCTTATTAAGCCAACAGCGTGGCCCAGTTCTGAAAGAATTAATATGGAGCCAGGGAGAAGAGAGAAGAGAGCCTATAAAAGGTAACATCAGCAGTCGCACTCTGACCTTTTCTACACCGACATGCAACGCTCACTGCTTGATCCCGCGGCTCTACTGAGATTCCATCTTTCTGGCTTCAATTACTGGACCATGTTTGTTTGATCATAATGTATTCCTCCCTCATTTACTCTGGCTTCATGCAGTCTGTGAGTTTTGTCACAGTTCCAGTTTAGACGGCAGCAGAGTTTGCAGAGCTGGTAGAGACGAAAAAAAAAAAAAAAGAAAGAAAAACGGACCCTGAATGGGAAAAGACCCAACTCCTCCATACCAACTGTTCACTCACTCCATCTACTTCCATCATGTGTTATTCCAACTCCATTCTGTACATTTCTATCATTTAACGTCTACTCCTTAATTGTAGCTGCTCCTCAAACTAAATGTTGTGTCAGGTACCGTAGATACACAATAAATCCACACATGGACAACTTGGTGCTGGAACAATACCTGGACTTTTGTCTACTATGTCCATTTAAGGCAGAAACTCATAAAGGTATTGGGCTCAGGTAAATTAAATGTGTCAATATATGAACACACACACACACACACACACACACACACACACACACACACACACACACACTGCCCCTCCACCTCCGCCTGCTACGTCAAATCTGCCTCTACTATAATACCTACACTGCAGATCACACACAAACAGCCACTTCCATAAACACATAAGCAATAAAAAAGATGATGCACTTGCACTCTCTTACTCACGCGGCCA
The DNA here is from genome assembly GCA_034780415.1 of Cichlasoma orientale. NCBI lineage: Eukaryota > Metazoa > Chordata > Actinopteri > Cichliformes > Cichlidae > Cichlasoma > Cichlasoma orientale. The sequence continues at coordinate 1,479 of JAVDPK010017977.1, read as the reverse complement.
TATAAAGAAACTCTCACACGTCTTCTGCTGTTGTCTAAAATTCTACCTCCCAACAGAGACGAGGCCTTTCAAACGCATCCTAGTAACCAGAATGTGATGGCATTAACGCCACTCAGACACACGAGACTGTCAAGGTAACCAAAGCCGTTGCACTTACTGCTGGAAATGTGCTCGGGTGACACCTCACAGCTCACCAAATCTCAGAGGGAACTACAAGTTCCCCTTTTTTAAATTAAATTTAAGGGAAACAGTTTTTATTGGCATGTGTGCTTTATAAATATAACTTAAACTTTCTAAACCCTACAGTCATGTGATTGCTGAGTTCATGTCCTTGAGGCTGTCAAAATGCCACGCCATGCAAAATGCTTTAGTTTAGCTTTCCTAATCAAAACACAAGGTCGACGCTCCTCCTTCCTGCTTATCTCTTGCTCTACACCTTGTACATTTTTTAAATTCACTTGTCTCAGCAGTGCCTGCGCGTCCATCTTAATTTCTGTTATTTTATTCGCCTCTTGAGAAAAGGGTATTTGGCTCCCTCATCACACTTGACCTCACATGGCTCTATCTTTCTCTCTTATTATTTGTTATTTAACTGATATTATATTCTTACATGACATGACTTTGCAGGATATAATACTAAGATTTCCTGACTACATATTGCAGTATGGATCTCTTTATGATAGAGTTGTGAAGCTGTAATGCATATGTGAGTGTGAGGTTATATGCAGGTATGTTATTGTGTGTGTAGACTTACTCAGCAGAGTCAGCAGGCAGGATGGATATAGGGGAGAGGTGGGAGCTGTAGAGCCAGAGAGGGGAAAAGGACAACATGGTTAGAACATCACGTACGCATCGACTCCTGTCCCATACCGACCTTGGAGGAGGTGGGTGTTGGGCCGAGTCAAAACAGGAAAAAAAGAATGGCAGCAATGATGTTAACAATGCGTATGCCTGTGTATACTACACATGCATTAGTGAGACAGAGCAGAGCTCAAGTGCTGAAGTAGTAGAGGTGAAAAGGATGAAAAGTGTAAAGATGGTCAAGTCACGTTTGCCGACTCCTAATCTGAGATCCCTTGAAAGGACAATCTCAGCAAATTTATTACATATACAAACACACACGTGCACTCAAATACACAACATTTTAGTCGGTGGCGCCACTCTGGATTGGGAGAATGTTATTTAGGCTACAAAGTTCTGCTGACCCTGCTGATCAGAGAGATGGCTGTGTGCAATGTCATATTTGTTCTTCCATGTTCCTCCATAAGCAGGGAAGTGTGTGTTAATGTGTGCGTATGTGCGCGCCTGGCATGAAACAAGAAGTTGGCTGTGATGTGTCCCGTCACTGGATTCACAAACACACCGACTGACAGGCACGCAAGGACTCCAGATTTATATAACACTCCTACACACACACACACACACACACACACACACACACACACACACACACACACACACACACACACACACACACAC
>JAVDPK010017976.1:0-11419 GCA_034780415.1 Cichlasoma orientale | reverse complement strand
TTTAAGGTTAAGAGTTAGGCCAGAGGCCCGAGAAAATGAATCCACCACCTGAAGAGCAACAGGTATTTGTTCCTTATCTCTCTCTTGTTATGTTGGCCGCTTTTGCCCCATACCCTCCAATATGGCGGCGACGTAGGCATACGAGTCAGCGCTCAATGCGGCATCTATGTATATATATCTATGATCCAGAGGGCCGCATCGGACCCTTTGGCGATCCGGGGTTCTGGTCTGGTCTGCGGCTCAGCTCCAGAGCAGCAGGGGGCGCACGCTCATTGGATAATCCAAAAGAACCATTTACGAGCGAGGAATCCGCTGTGCATTCTGGGTAGGGCACTTTGTAGCCAGCCATATTGCTTCATCGTCCTGACCGAAGGCAAGAGGGGAGATGAAGGGGATCCGGGGACTCAGTCAGCTTTCGGTGAGGACTCGGTGAATGGGTCCTGTGTGTCTGCGTGTCGGATCAGTTGCACACCGAGGAGCCGCGGGCTCGGCTCTTGGCGTGTTTGTCCCACGGTGTCTAAATTCCGGGTCGTGTCCGGACTGCCTGTGATGAAAGAGCAGACGAGGAAGTCATGTCAAGCTAAGTCTTGACATGACCCCGAGCATAACCGGGGCTAAACGTACCCATTACTTCATGAACTCCGCACATTTCGAGTTGTCATATACCGAGCTTATCGCAGTCATCTCAGTTCACTGAAGTCCGGCTCTGAGGAGCTGAGATGGGAAAGCCGGCTTTGTGTTTATCAAGGCCTGGCCTCTGGTAGCATTGTTTTGTTTTTTTTTTCCATCTGGGTAAAATTAGTTTTATATAAAGTTGCAACATCCAGTTCTTTTATCACAGGATGCCCTGCTAATATCATTGATCCCATCATTTATAAAGTCATTAATGCCTCTGATGTCCTTTGTTCCCCATACCGGGCTCACGTCAGCCATCAGGTCAGCAGCACGTTAGTTGTAATGACCTGTCTTCCCGTGTTTTTTGTTTTCCAGACAAGGCTTTACGCAGCCCAGGCTGCCCGTAAGGTGGAGGTCACTGGGTTTCATCCACAGGATGTGCAGGTCAGTGGCTGTTGACTTCTCTTTCTTCTCCTCAGAATCGCTTCTATGCGGCTGCCAGAAAAGACCAGTCCCTTGCTCAGCCCCTGGCTGGCCTGAGGCTCTCACCCGTGGTTGCCCAATCCTACCAGATGTCCATGTATGTTGGGGAGTGATGAGAATTGCTGTGCCTTTTTTTTTGTTTCTTTCAGGAAATAAGACCTGCTGAATATAATATAAACTAAATGCCCACATTATCTGAGCCTTTCAAAGAAAAGCTGAGGACAACCAGTCAACTGAATTGCTGCCTGTAACTCAGGGTAATAATGACTATAAAGGGTAACTCTACATGTGCCGTCCTCTCCAGGTGACCAGGCTGCCCAGTGGGCTTGTGATTGCTTCACTGGAGAACTATTCTCCAGCCTCCAAGATCGGCGTCTTCATCAAGGCTGGCTGTCGCTATGAGACCCCTGAAAACCAGGGCGTCACCCACCTCCTCCGGCTGGCCTCCGGTCTGGTATGGAACTTCAAAAAAATCACAACATTTAGCTTAAAGTAAGATTTGTCCTCATCAACCACGAGTCTTCTGGTGCTGTAGAAGGACAGAAATGAGTAAAACTGTAGAAGCACCAGAATACGAACCAAATCTTACTGCACAAGTGGTGTTAAAACGGAGCATATAACCACTGCTGTACATATCCTGTGTTGTTACATTATGTCGCCACATTTCAGTCGACAAGTTTTTTTGACTTTTGTACCTTTTCAGACAACCAAGGGAGCTTCGGCTTTCAAGATATGCCGTGGTATTGAGGCAGTGGGAGGCAGTCTGAGGTCAGTAGCTTGCCCCAAAAAAAGTTTTTCCTGTAAACAGTCATTTTATCGCTGCTGTTTAGGTGTTTAATCTGTACATCTGTGTATTTCTGCGCAGCGTGACTTCATCCAGAGAGAATATGACGTACACCGTCGACTGCTTGAGAGATGACATGTGAGTGTCTCTATATCACGTGTATGTGTGTGTAATTAGTGTCCTAATGATTGAGTAACAGGAGCTTGTACTGAAGGTACTAGGAGATACTTAAAGAACTTTGGCTGTCCTGAGCTCTAAGGAATTGTATTTTCTACATACTTGTCCATATTTTGAATGAATGTTCTGAGACAGGTGATGCTGCAGAAGCGATTTATATGCTTTTTCAAAGCTTTCTTTTCCCCTCCTCCTCCATTATTATTGGTTTCCAGTGACACAGTGATGGAGTATTTGATCAATGTGACGACAGCCCCCGAATTCCGTCCGTGGGAGGTGTCGGAACTCACCCCGAGAGTGAGGGTGGACAAGGCACAAGCTGCGCAGAGCGCCCAGATAGGTGGGCCTTTATTTCTCTTACAACACTCGCAGTTTTAATGGCTCTGTTGTTTTATTATAGAACTACTTCATTTGTATTCCCACCCGTGAGGCTGATTCATTATTAAAGATGCTTCTTGGCCCTTTGATTAATCACTAATTAGGCTGCAGAGTCTAGATGCCAAACCCTCACATATGGATAGTAATGCTTTCTCTGCTCCATCTTCTTCATCAGTGTGCTGCAGCTAACAGTCACCCATCCCTCTTTTTCAGGTGTGGTTGAAGGTCTGCATGAAGCTGCCTACAAGAACGCCCTGTGCAACTCCCTGTACTGCCCAGACCACATGGTCGACAAGATCCACTCTGAACATGTATTTTTTATTTTTTATTTTAGGAATACAAAACAAACTAATTCTAAATAAAGATGGAAGTACTGTAATGTTTGTATTTTTTTCCCACAGCTGCACCAGTTTGTCCAGAACAATTTCACCAGTGCAAGAATGGCCCTCGTTGGACTTGGTAAGGGTGGTTATGCTTTAAAGTAATAGCCCTGTAAAGAAAGACAGATTTCTCTAGAGTGACCAAATGATCATTAATGATAGGTGTGGACCACGCTGTGCTGAAGCAAGTGGGAGAGCAATTCCTCAACATCCGCAGTGGAGCTGGCACCACAGGGGCAAAGGCACAGTATCGTGGAGGTGAGCTGAGCTGGGCAGAATAAATGCATTTAAGCCAATTTTGAATGAATGTTTAAAACCCAAGAAAACGATAGACCCCGCAAATCTCCCTGTCTCGTGTCCTCGTGCTCCTCTCCAGGCGAGATCCGCCTGCCCGGCACCAGCAGCCTGGTCCATTCAGCAGTGGTGAGCCAGTCAGCGGCAGCAGGCACCAGCGAAGCTCTGGCCTTCAGTGTGCTGCAGCACTTACTGGGAGCTGGGCCACACGTCAAGAGAGGATCAGGCGTCTCCAGCAAACTGGTCCAGGGTGTCGCCAAGGCAACCGCTGACCCCTTTGATGTGAGTGCCTGTCAGTTTGTAACATAATTAAGCCATCCGCCTACAGAGGAGGGTGTGCGAGAACACTCATTCTTTCTCTCCCATATCAGGCCACTGCTTTCAACACAAGCTACTCTGACTCTGGTCTGTTTGGGGTCTACACCATCTCCCAGGCTGCAGCTGCCACTGATGTGAGTATGCCGTAGACTTGAAAGGAAGTGATCCATCAGTACAAAGTTGCACCAGTCATTAAAAAAACAAATGAAACTGAAAATGGAAAACAGTATCTTGTTGAGACCACCATTTCACTCTCCTCTGCAGGTGATCAAGGCTGCGCTTGCCCAGGTGAAGGCCGTTGCTGATGGTGGAGTCACAGCTGCTGACCTCACTCGAGCAAAGTAAGACAAACAGACTGACAGAGTGCATCTCTGACATACAATTTAATTGTCTGCTATTTGGCTGTAGAGATGCTGGAGCACTGAGGGGGACACGGGCACCTTTATTTTAAAGATTTAGTCATTATTTGTTTTGCAGGTTTAAATTAATGTAAATCTACTGATAAATAATTTGGATACATTTAGCGATCCATCAGTACTTTTTTTTTTAAAGCCAGTGAACATATCAAAGGGGCCGCTGGCTTGTATAAAAGAAAATGTTACATGTGCACTGTTTCCTGTTATGTCATTTTAAAGTCCTTTTGTTTAATCACGCTGTGGAGCTGCAGTAGACAGAAGCATTGCAGTGGTTTATCTGCCTGCAAGAAGTGAGATCAGACTTTTCCCACAGCTTCTAATTTCTGGGGTTCATACAGCAGCCACTTGTTGCCTTTTTGGTGATGTCATTTTTGATTTCTTACACAGGGCTGGGCAATTATTTGACCCTTAATCTCAAATACAATGTTGACTTCCAGTGATTTTCAAAAGAAGGCATTATGGAAAAACAATTTTCCTTATGCATTATTTTTATGATGAAGCTCTAGTTTGGTTTTCTTGTTTTAAATCAATTCCAGTGGTGCATTTTTTCAACTAAAAGCTCAGACCCACTTGATGTTTAGTGCAGTTTGAGCATTGATGGCTTAAGAGAGCCTATGAGCAGCAGTATCTAGAGAGAGAAATACTGGGGAAGGGTTTTGGGGCCTGCAGCTACTTTTTTTTTTTTTTTTTTTAAGCTCAGGGTGTGTCACAGTCTGCTTTCTGTAGCAGCGGCTTCACCTCTGTCACTGGCTCCACCGAGGCGTGCGAGTCCAGTGCCGCCTGGGGCTTTTGTCACGCCCATCTGCACCTGCAGTCTTATCCCAGTGGAGGAAGGCCAGCAGGTACCAGCAGCTGCCCTTACCAGACCGGTTGTACAGTCAAAACACCCCCTAATTAGGGCCGAACAATAGTGGATGAAGCTGTGTCCTCCACCACCTCCACTTTTTTTAAAGTTAAATGTGTTCCTCTCCTCTTTTTTTTTTTTCATTATCATGGCATTTAATGAGTTTGTGTCTCTTGTCTTCCCTGCAGGGCCCAGCTTAAGTGTCACTACCTGATGTCTCTGGAAACGTCAGAGGGTTTGCTGGAAGCCATGGGCACTCAGGCTCTGGTTGATGGGTCCTACCAGTCCCCCGAAGAAATCTCCAAAAAAATTGACAACATTTCCTTGACTGATGTTGCTAATGTAAGACATTTGGTTTTTGTCTGTGCTTGGTTATTCTTTAGGATGTAAAAGTTGGATGTTAAAGTTTTTTTTCTTGTTTTTTTTTTTTTTTTTTTTCCCCCAGGCTGCCAAGAAATTCGTGTCTGGCAAGAAGACCATGGCATCCAGTGGCAACCTTGTAAAAATGCCCTTCGTGGATGAGCTCTAAAGCCCACCCTCGTCCCCTCGTGCTGCACCTTGACGGCAAAGCAGAATTTGTTTCCTCTACATTTGAACAAAAAAACTGATTACTGTGCAGAGCTGTTCCGCTCACACATATATCCTAACAACACTGGGTATTTATAGGTGTTGAAACTGTGTATTTTCGGGTGATGCTGCTCTGCTGCATCTCAGTCACACGTCCACATTAACTGTATAGCTGATGTAAAATAAGGAATAAATTCTATCAACCAAACAGAGTTTTAAGTGATTTGTGGGTTACTTATTAACTTAGTTAATTTGATCTGCTAATAACGACTGTAATACCAGAGTAAGTGGACCCTGAGTTGAGATACGAATTTGCCTTTGTGGCTCTTGACTACATTTCTGTGGGAGTGTGGCTTTAATCCCTCCGTGTGTTCAGGAAATCATTACCACCTGTGTAAATCCCGATGATGCAAAAGGTACGGGAGTATATGGATTTTCTCGCGAGAGTAACGGGCGTGGAGACGGTGGGGGCTGTCTGGGTTTGAGTTTTCCTGCGAGAAGACGGGATCGCTTTGCGGGGAAAGCGGGCGTTCACGTTTTTATCGTAAAGGTCGGAAATAAGAAGTTGGATGTGTGAGTGTGGGGATTTTACGCTCCAGAAAGGCGCTTTTATGTGAGCACGGGGCGCGTTTTCCGCCCGTGTTCGTCCCGAGGTAGGAAACGGCTTCCATATGTGGGGAGAGAGATCGGGCTGCTCATGCAAACTCAGGCGCTAAGTCCAGTGCATGCATAAAATATATTATTTTGATTTTTATTAAAAAAAAAAAAATACAGTCTCCACACGTGTTTTCCAACAAATTTTGCTGGGATGTGGCGGAGCGTCCGGAGCGATCCGTGACCCCGTGCAGCGATACTCTCCTCCTGGGCTTGAGAAGGAGCAGCAGGTCGGGTCAGTTTCCACTTTAGTGGGAATAACAAGGAAATCACCTGTGCCTGCACATCCCACCGCCTGACATTAAACACAATGTAAAGACAAAGATTGGATGAGGCACACCCCAAATTCCACAATGAGGGGGCACGACTTGTGGGTTTAGGTGACTTCTTGATGTCCCGTCTCCCTCAGACTCACCATCTGTGTCCACCGACATGGATAAACTCACCGTGATATCAGGATGCCTCTTCCTAGCTGCAGACATCTTTGCCATCGCCAGCGTTGCCAACCCGGACTGGATCAACATTGGAGAATCCGGCGGTAGGTTGCTGGTAGTCTGTTTCACCTTTTTGTGTTTTGTTTTTTCTGAGATGCAAAAGTTTCCCTTGGATGAAAAAAAATTGCAGACATCAGAACAATTGTGAAGGATTTCACTCTGAAATCATAATCTCATACTCTGGTGAGTAATAAGCTGCACACATTGTACAGCTTTTCGGTGTGTAAGACTTTAAAATGAATGTTGGCTTACTTTATGGATTTGTTTCAATGGATAAAAGTCTCCAGTGTCCTTGCGTGTGAGAAGCGCATAGCCTGATGCTGCCACCACCACCATGCTTTACTGTAGGAGGACATCACCCGGGTCAACAGCAGCTGATGGGTGCAGCTTTTCTCTCTTAGACTGGAGAATCCCTCCCTCTACTTGGCGAGCTGTTAGCCGTCCTCACACGTGCACACATGCACTGCAGCCCTGACCTTTGCAGGGTCAGATTCTGGACTGTCTTCTGTTTCTGCCCTGTCTCCTTCATGCTCTAACCCAGGCAGCACCTCGCCTAAATCAGAGTATTTCCACAAGTGAGAGCATGCCAAAAGGCAGCCCAGAGTTTGTGTGTGAAAGCATCTTCCTCCTGCTTGCCTTACCATTGAGGCCTGTTTGATGGAATACTGCTTAGGGTGACCAGGACTCTACTCGCTCTGTCGATCAGTTTGACCAGACGTGATTCAGAGCATCTGCTGTTTCACAATTACTGAGGTCTGGGTGCTTGTGGACACAGTCCGAATGTTAGCAGTGGTTGCAACCCTTTCTCTGGGCCTGGACCCTTTAAAATGACAGATTTCAGGTTTGAATTTGAAACACTTTGGCATAAATCTTTAAAAACATGCTTACACTTTGATGTTATGGGTTATTAAATGTAGAACTGAAGGAAAGAAATTGTGAAATTTAAATAATTTTATAATTTAAGAGTGTGATTTGATCAGTGTGGTTTGGTCAGCTGTTTCTTTGTATAAAATGAGATGATTAGTGGCCATCGGTAGGAGCGTACTGCAGCCACTGATGTGACTGATGATAAAGTCGGGCCTGGAGTGGAAGCGTTGAATGCAGGTCTCCCAAAGTCTCTGTGGTTTCAGCCTCCCTGGTTATTGCAGTAAAATAATTCACAGATGCAACGTCCAAAGCTAAACATTGACTAAAACTGGCCCAACAGACGGACTGCCCGCTTGCTGTGTGTGCACAGCTGCACGAGGCTCTTGTCACCTCCATCTAAATGCTACGGAGGAGCCGAGATAAGCATATAACAGCGGTACTGAGCGGTCATTACAGGATTTAATTTGTTTAAAAAGAAAAAGGAAACACTGGCTGCAGCTGCACGTTGAGGATACCACAGGCAGTTATTTTTTTCATAATTAAATGAGCAGCAGCTACATCTTTTTTTTTAATGCTATAGTAGAAAATGGACTGAAGTTCAGAACAGCTCACATTCTGAAGGTTTTACCTCCCATTCCTCAAATGTAAACAGTAGTGTGAAATGAGTGTAGTAAAAGCCTCATGTTCCTGTCTAATTAGCTGGATGGTAATTACCTGAAGGCAGGAAGTGTTGTGTGGGACTGAAGATGTTTGACTTTTAATTAGACCTCTTGGGAAGGTAATTTTTTCCACCTGGTCAATTAAGTTCTCCATGCTCAGTTCTGACATAATTCGTTTTAGTGCGAGCGCTCAGTGTAGTCTGTATACAGCACAAGTCAGTAGAATGACTGTGTGCGAATCAGTTTTTTATGATTTCCTCCTCAAACTGATCAATATGTTTTTCATATTCTGTAAAACAAACAGTCTGACTTCAGCTCATATTTTTATTCTTGGACTCTGCTCTGGTAGCTTATTTTTCTCAAACTGGGCTCCCTTTCTCCTCCTTCTAAGCCGACTTTCTTCTGATTGGCTGCCGCTCGCAAACACCAGGTGGCTGGTGTTTGTTTTCTGACAGTTGCAGAAGGCAAGAACGTTCAGAGTTTGGATGATTGTGTGACTGCGTAGCCACAACAAACCTGATTTTGGTTGATTAGGGCAGTTTCCGTGGATTCGCCGATTACACTTTCCTCCACCCTGTGGTGGGAACAGGATGTCCTGTGGAAAGAGGGTCCAGGTCAGCCTGCAGGGGGATTTGATCCAGGCCTGTTGTTTCCTTTAGTCGGCCACTGTATCATCACCCCAACATCAGGATTTTTTAAAGAATGTGCATCATCTAAAGTAACAAAGTACCTTTTATGTAAAACTGCTTTCTGTGTCGTACTTGTCTAGTGGACGGAGCGTGGTTAAAAACCACTTTGTGCTTTTGCAAATCATAATTCAGTTTACAAACAAACAGACATTAAGGGGTCTGAATTGCTTTAAGTACCCTTTATTTAAATGCAGATTATTGTATTTAATTTCCTCCAAATTAAAAGATATTTCAGTGCTTCTGTGTTGTTCGTTCTCTCTTTGTGATACTAGTTACTTATAATCACGTTAAGTGTGTTAATGCTATACTCATTGGGTTGGAATGACCTTGATTGCATTTCTAAATACATAAAATGTATACAGCTTCTCTTCTAAAGCTAATTCTGGGAAAGAAAGAAAAGAGAGGGAGCCAAATCAGTCAGTGACAGTGTGGGAGGATTTTATTTAGCATTTTTTCCCACTCTGTGCGTGCACTGGTTTTCTTGGAGTCTTATTTTGTCAGCATGGATGCAGTGTTGAGCAGACGCAGCCTCTGTTGGGCTCCCAGTGTTGGTCTGTTGCAGACAGAAGCCTTCCTACCTGACATCGCAGCACCCACGAGGCCTTGGGAGACCGAAGGCCATCGGATGACTTGCATCACTAATCTCTTTGCTTCCGTTGCTCTCTCAGTGGACGATGCTTCCTTTTCAACCTGAAAGTTCATTGTTTATATCTATAGGTTGTGTGGCCTGTTAACAGAAATAGCCCACCGCACAAGTGTGATTTCTTCAGATGTTACTGCATCCTGATTGGTACATAAAAACATGTGACATTACATTTTTCCAGCTGAGCTCTTTTGGATTCAAATCAGCACAAAGGGGAAACAAAAAACACAAAGAACCAAGTCTCTTAAGTAAAATAACAAAAGCCAATGTAAGAAAACTGGGAGCGTCCTGGTAATATAAAACAGGCCGCACCCAGCTGGAAGGTACGGGGAGAGAAAAGATGAACTACAGTAGAGACGTCTTCTGTGTTTTTGAGGTTTTTAGGGCCATGTCTGCATTTAGAAGTATAAAACTTTAGGTCATCCAGGCTTTTAAGACAAAGTTTTAGTTAGAATTGATTTCCTTCATAGACAGATTTAGCTGCACAAGATGGAGTTTGCCTCTAATTGTATTACCCAAGGGGAACATGTATAAGGTGATAATTATCAGCAAAAAAGTCTTTTTAGTAGCAAATTTCGCCAAAAGTCTCTGGGCACTGATTTTGATATTTTATTTCAGTGGTCAAAGCGCCAAATAACAACAACAGCCGCCTCAAGGCACTTTAAATTGTAAGCTAAAGACCCCACAATAATTACAACCCAACAATCAAAACAACCCCCAATGAACAAGTAGTTGGTGACAGTGGGAAGGAAAAACTCCCTTTTAACAGGAAGAACCTCCAGGAGAAACAGGCTCAAGGAGGGGCAGGCCTCTGCCACGACCGGTTGGGGCTGAGGGGAGGGAGACAGGACAAAAGACACACTGTGGAAGAGAGCCAGAGATTAATAATAACTAATGATTAAATGTATAAACACAGAGAGAGTGAAGAAGAAATACTCGATGCATCATGGGAGGCCTGCAGCAGCCTAAGCCTATTGCAGCCAGGCCTTTTTTAAGCACCTGTACCAGCCATTCATGGTGGAAAGGCATACAAGTGGAGGGACGCTGCTTGTGAAGGACCTGGATCAGAATTCACCTTGATTCACCGGGATAATCAATACCTCTCTGTGTGTAGTCAAGATGTTCTATAGTGATCATTGTGTACGCCACACAATAAATGGCCGCCTTCTTTCAGTGTTTGCTTATTGTTTGTCTCAGCTTGGTTTTCTCTGCAGTGTGTGTTTGCTGCTTGTAGCTGACATTCAAAAGCTCATGTTTTCCTGCTTTGTTGCCGGATCCAACGTGACAGACCTCATTTTTCTCCCTCTCTCTGCCTTTCTCTGTGCAGGTTCTTTGACTTTGGGTCTGGTCCGGCAGTGCCAGACCATCCATGGCCGAGATCGGACCTGCACCCCCCCGCGGCTGCCGGGAGAATGGATCACTGTGCTCCTGTTCATCATCCTGGGCATCATCTCCCTTACGGTCACCTGCGGTCTGGTTGTGATGTCACACTGGCACAGGGAGGCCAGCAGATACGCCCGATGGATCGCCTTCACGGGGAGTACGTATTCACTCCGCCCTCAAGCAGAAAATCTCACTCAGTCTTCTTCCGTTTCATCCGCGAGTGTGGCTTCGGGATGTGTTTACAAGCCTGTGGTTATTGACAGCGGGGATTCTATAAGTGCTTTCTCTCTTTCTGGCTTATGCGCTCCAGCTAAACTGCAACTCGCTGAGATTTACAATGCAGCTGTGTGCTAACATAAGCCCGATTGTTGGATGTAAAGTACCAAACCAGGGTCATAAAATAAAAACTGCAGCTTGAGATAAAAACCACAGTTATTAAAAAAAGCCCCACTGTGAAATAAACTTAGGTTACCTCGGCATCACTTTTTCTGAATACATTAAAAAGTTATGAGTTCTATTTGATGACAGCTGGTTCTTATTTTCTCAGAAAAGAGCTATAATTAGTCGGCATTTGAGAGTCTTATATTGCTTTAAATAGAATAAATATGCAGGTTCTAATGCGGAGACGAGACATAGTTGGTGAATCAGTGTAAATGGACTGTTATTTATATAGCACATTTCTACTCTATTTGAGCACTCAGAACATTCACACACACACACACACACACACACACACACACACACACACACACACACACACACACACACACACACACA
>JAVDPK010017975.1:0-11420 GCA_034780415.1 Cichlasoma orientale | reverse complement strand
CACACACACACACACACACACACACACACACACACACACACACACACACACACACACACACACACACACACCATCCTCCTCCATTTCCTCTGCAGAGCTCTCCTACCACTGCATCTTATCTTTCGTTCCTCTTGTCTGCCTACTTCCTTTTTGTCTGGTGGGTAGCCAGAGAATTGCCACAGTTACACATTTTGGCACCTTGGACATCATGGACAACAAGTCTTTTTCACTGCAGGACAGAGCAGCTGCAGAGCCAATGATAAAAAATCAGCAAGTCAGTCAGTCTGTTAGCTTGGCAGACATTTGTTTTTTTTTAATATTCTGGTTGGCCCATTTTTTCCAGAGTTCCAGAATTTTTGTCATAAGAATGTTTTTTTTTTTAAAATAATTTACATTTTGGTGCTACTCATAGACTGTATATAACAGATGGACATAGCCACAATGATGTCACCAATGGATTAGTGACATCCCATCTTGGAGTCTCACGCTAAGCATTTTGTCTGATGCCTTCTTGGTGTGTATTTAAATTAGATTTCATGAGTATGAAGGGGAACTGACCAAGAAACCAAGGAACACCACACACTCATATTGTAGTAACTTGTCATTCACAATAGACCCATTCTAAAACATACACTGCTTGGCCCATAATTGATAAAAATGAGCATCATGTTGTATTCAATAAGATGTAAAAGTTATGATTTTTCTTTTTTTCATAGATCAAGAGCGCAGGAAGATTGTTTTCCCCTAGACTGCTATATAATCTGATTTCCTTTGCAAACAGAGGAGGTGCCTCCTACTGGTGATTAGATAGAAAGCAAGTTGAAGAAACCTCTGTGTTGGCTTCACTTTTCAGACATGGATGCTACTCCATCTTTTATAGACAGTCTGTGGTGTTACTGCCATGTATTTGTCTTTGTGTGTGTGTGTGTGGGGGTTCTGTGTGTGTCAGTTCTAAGGTTTTACAAATCAGGAGATAATAAAAAAAACTATCTGGGACTTAGTGAGTCTTAAAATTGGGTAAATACAACCTCAGATGAACAACAACATGAGATATTACTGTGTTTCATTATTTATTTAACAATAACTAAGCCAAAACGCAGAAACACTATGTAAAACTAACTAGACCCCGTGATTCAGTAGTTTGTAGAACCACTTTTAGCAGAAGTAACTTGAAGTAATTGTTTTCTGTTTGACTTTATCAGTCTCTCACATTGTTTTGGAGGAATTTTGGCCCAGTCTTCTTTACAATGTTGCTTCAGATCATTGAGGTTTGCAGGCAGCTCTCTTGCGGTCCTGCCACAAGATTTCAGTCAGGTTGAGGTCTGGACTTTGACCTTGATTTTTTTTTTTTTCAGCCATTCTGTTGTAGATTTGCTCCTGTGTTTGGGATCATTGTCCTGTTGCATGACCCAATTTCAGCCAAGTTTTAGCTGTCAAACAGACGGCCTCACATTTAACTCTAGAATACTTTGGTACACAGAGGAGTTCATGGTCAACTCAATGACTGTTAGGTTCCCAGGTTCTGTGTCTGCAAAACAAGCCCAAATCATCACCCCTCCACCACTGTGCTTGACCGTTTATATGAGGTGTTTGTGCTGATATGCTGTGTTTTGCTTTTTGCCAAACATAGTGCTGTGCATTATGGACAAACTTCTCCACTTTGGTCTCATCTGTCTAAAGGACATTGTTCCAGAAGTCTTGTGGTTTGTTCAGATGCAGCTTTGAAAACCTGCCATGTTCTTTTTCAGAGAGAAGAGACTTTCTCCTGGCAGCCCTTCCAAACAAGCCATACTTGTTCATTCTTTTTCCCAGTTGTCCTGTCATGACCTTTAACATTTAACATGCTAACTGAAGCCCATTCCTCTGAGCACTGCACGGTCTGACCTTAGGGGGAATTTGCTGGGACGTCTACTTCTGGGAACATTGGAAAATGTCTTGAATGATTTCCACCTGTGAATAATAACACTGTAGAATGGTGGACTTAAATGATTTGAAAACCCTTTCCAGATAGGGCAGCAACAGTTGCTTCTCTGAGAGCATTGGTGATGTTTTTTCTCCTTGGCATTGTGCTAAGAGACACCAGAATGCTCCAGACCAGCAAACTGTCAAAACATCTGCCACATTAAGTGATTCTTAAACTACTTCATATAAAACCCTCCAACAGTGAGTTCACAACAATGCAGACTTAAGGATGACTTTCAACGCTGAGTTGTGTTACATTTATAGATAAACGTGAAATAGATACTTCCTCATACAGGGGTCAGTAACTTAAAGGTGACGTTGTTTTCAAAATCAAATAGCCCTAGTATTTACAAGACAGCACATGCAGTCATTTTTAAATGATATTCAAGGACCAAAAAGATAATCAGACTTATAAAACCACAACATTGTTTACAACAGAACAAAGCTCAGAAGTAAGTTTTATTTTTCTGTTATGTTTCCCCAAACTTGCTGTTGTTTATACTGTACACCTTAATGAAATGTGCTTCATTAAGCTATGACTGTCACTATAAACAGAGTTACACTCCCTGGACAAGTGGAAAAAGTATATACTATGTTTTCAATAGATCTACAGCAGAAGATGCTATCGTTGTCCCATTTATTATTTTGCCTGGACAAATTTAGAATTAAAATTCTGATATCATGACGGATGGAAAATAAAACAATTTGGTGGGTATAAGTATGTTTACCAGATTCTTGTGACTGTGTCCATATGTTTCACTCAAAACCACAAATATGAACATATTATGATATTACAAATATTAAAGTCACCAAGTCTTTAGGATACATTCTCTGGACATTAGAAACGTTTTAATTCTTTCAGTGTAAACACGAATGATTGAAAATGTCATTCATCCAAAACGGCTGACAGTTTTGAGCCATCAGTTTGTGACTATTTAGGTAAATTAGCGTTTATGAACAGAGGTGGCTGCCTTCCAAGACATGTACCTCTGAACATTGCTGCAGAGCACAGATGTTTGTTGTCTCTTGTGATAGTGAATGAATGTAAATGATAATACAGCTGAAGAGGCAGAGTGGTGTGTCTTTGCAGAAAAACACATTGGCATGCAGTGTGAAGCAGTTGGATCGGCATATGTGTCTCAAAATGCTGCAGAAACTGTTACTGAGTCATAAATCAGATGTACACATGTCTAACATGCTCTTTGTGAATGGAACTGAGAGGGTGTTACTCCATGCTTTGCTTCAGTTATTTATAATTCTAATCTGATCTTAAACCATTGTTTTCATGTAATGCAACACTCAAAACAGATACTCAAACTGATCCAATTGGCTGTCAAACTTTGAAGCCCTAGTGCAGGGGTGTCAAACTCATTGCAGTTTATGCGCCACATAAAGCCCAGTTAGATCTTAATTGGGCTGGACCAGTAAAATTATTGCCTAATGATCTATTAAAAACTTGCAAATTGTTTACCTCTCTATTATTGTATTATTTAATAAACCATCCATACATAAAACTAATGGTAAATGATTTAAAGTGTCAAGATGGTAATAAAATGGCAAAAAACCCCAACCAAATTATATAATAAACAGTGAAAAAACAGGTGCTTTTCTGTTATTAAATGGGAAGCAAAGAATAATAAAAAATAATTTTCTGTCATTTAATGGCTTATCTTTTACTTAGGTGTGGTATACCAGGCCAAACTGACAAAAACAGTTAAAAGTCCCAAATTCCCAAATGTATGCTCTCCTTTGCAATTTTCACACTGTACAAAGCTATCCAGTGGGTCAAATTGGACCCTTTGTTGGGCCATATGTTTGACATTCCTGCCCTAGTGCTTATACAGTCTGTCCACAATTCAGGCTTCAACTTTCATAACAGGAGCTGTGATGATACTCTGGGTGGAGAGAAGAAACCCAATCTTACGTCAGCCAAACCCTCCTTGTAGATAGTCTCTCCACTGTTACTGTCTATTCTGTCATCAGTGGATGAACATAGTGAACTGGGCAGCTGGCCACAGAGATATGGAAAAAATATGGCAGATATTGTAAACATGCCAACCAGTACATGCAAATAAGAAGTGACAGTGCTCTTAGTCAGCAAACCTGCCTTTTAGTTTTGAGCCAGTACATTTGTGTAGTTTGTCAGCTTGTCAGTCATTGGATCAGACAGTCAGTCACATCTTTTTTTGTTACTTAGTCACTGTTACTTCACATGTTGAGTTGTGTTCCTCTGTGCTCTGTGGGGACCATCAGTGAAGCTTAACCTTAATCCATCGGCGAGCCTAAAACCGCCATGAAAGCACAGTCTCTGTCAGTCAGTCTGTCCACCAGCTTACTACAAAGCAGGCTATATCTACCCAGTGGAGCCAACTAGCTGCAGGCTGATTATCTGATAATGCAAACTATGCTGGAGCATCCACGCTCTAAAAATGAACACACGCAGTGAAATACTTAAGAAAAAAAAAGAGGAGGTGCCTCAGCATGTATAGATATGTGCTGCATCCTTAACTGAACATTTGCATGAATATATGTGTTTATATGTGTATATGTATTCCTCCTGCTGGCTCACAAGCCTACCAGATCAAGAAGAGCAGATAAAAGCCTGGCTGTTTGTTTCCATATCAGAGAAGCAGCTCTGCTGTGTGGACTAATCTCTTTCATACACAGTGTTGAGTGAAGTAACACACATACACATGAAAGACATGTGGGCCAGAAGCATGCATAAACAAAAACTGTGTTTAATGCCCGCACATTCGAACTCACTCAGTGACTGAGATATGGGAGTTCTTTATATCCATCTTTCATATTCTTAATCTTTCTTTCTCTCTCTCTCACACACATACACACAGACACACATACACGTTTAAGGATGTCACTTTGGGAATAAAACCCTTAGCGAGGTTCTATAGCACTGCTGAAACATCCTGCAGATTATCCTCTCCTGGCTCACACTCAGGCAGTGATATGGACACACACACAGTCCTACATACACAAAAATAGATGTATACACAAAGGGTTTGCAAACAAATTCTCTTTTTCACCCTCTCACCACAGACACACGCAGTAACTGAATCATTTCAGCACCAGCATATTTATCCCTGGCTATTTATAGCTTGACTCTATGTTTTATGACACATCCCACAGTCCTACTGTAGCAGTGACTGTGTTGGCTGAATTATGTCTTTCTAACCATGGGTTTCTCTCTTCTGAGGCGTCTTGTCAGCACTTCGTGTATGTGTTAAGTGGAAGTGAAGGCATAATACAGTATATGAAACATTTGTGTCCGATTCTTGGCATGCACCGCTCAAACTGTTGCTGATTTTAGGGCAGATGTTAATCTCTAGCTGCTGTCGGATCAAGCTGCTGTGTTTGGTGTTTCACTAAACAGGCCCACACCTGAACATAATTAGTCTCACCCAGCCAAAAGAGGTCACTATTGTCCATTGTTTGCAGCTGAGTAGGTGGTTTTTGGGTCCTGTATGTTTCTGTGTGTGTGTGTGTATGAATGAGAGCATGCGAGAAAAACTAAACTACACTAAACTAAACTACAAGTGTTAGGTAGACCATTAGGTTTATTGTTATTCCTGATGGAAATATTTCTTGGTGCCTCGCTATATTAGCATTATTTAGCTGTATTTTATAAAGATATAAATGACTGACAAATTTAGGCTGCCCTGTTTTTCACATCTTCACTTTGTGAGACAAAGTGTTTCATCTAAAAATTATTGTTGTGTGTCTTGCAAGGGTCAACAATAACAAATTCCTACCAAGAATTATCAAATGCAATGTTTTGACACGTGGACTGAAATAAGACTATTGTTGTAATAAATTGTTTTATAAGGCTTTTTATGTATTGAGTTAATTTGTGTCTACAATATTGCAGGCAGAGCTCAAAGGTCTTTTTGAGCACAGAAGAGCTCATTTTAATTGGCTACATATTTTTAAGAAGCATTTCTCTTATATAATCTCTTCCGGCTGACTGCTGAAAACCTGACTCAGTTTTTCCCATGTGCTGCTGGCTGCTATGAGAACATCACGTATGTGCTACAGCAGATTTATAAATTCTGCTGTCTGTGTGGATTGTTTGTGAATGACATCCATGAGTCATAGTAAGCCTCTCCAAAAAAGCATAGACTTGTGACTAGCTGTGTAAAAACTGTACTCTGATCACTTGTTGTTTGTAACTATAATACATATAATGCATACACTCACCAAAGATTATTAGGTACTCTTTGCTAGTATCATTTCAGACCCCCTTTTGCCTTCAGAGGTGCCTTAATTCTTCATGGCACTGATTCAACAAGATGCTGGAAACACTCCTCAGATATTAGTGTGATAGCATCACAGTTGCTGCAGATTTGTCAGCTATGCATCCATGATGCTCCACCACATCCCAGAGGTGGACTATTGGCTTGAGATCCAGTGGAGGCCATTTGAGTACACTGAGCTCATTGTCCCCACACCATTACACCTACTAATAGTCAGTTTGATCTTCAGCAGGTTGTCTTGACCAGGGCTACATGTCTAAATGCATTGAGTTGCTGCCATGAGATTGGCTGATTAGATGCATTAACAAGTAGTTGAACAGGCGTACCTAATGAACAGTATAATATATAGATTTTTTTTTTTTTTAAATCCTAACACCCTATCCCCAGATTTGGCACTTTTTGTCTTTTCTTTGTCTATGCTTCTTCTTTCCATCAGATTAGAAAGAGGAAGCTAGTAAATGTACTAATAATATTCCGTGGTTTCATGTGTTTTACATGATTATATAAAGATAACCATTACATGATGGGTTATTTTTGTTTGAGCCTTATATTTACATAAAAGCACAGTAACCATCAGTCAGTCACCTCTTTTTTTTTATTATATCTGTAGGTATTTTTAGCTAAATGCCTCATTGTACATTACAGATAGCCTGGAATCTTCTGTCTCTTGCAAAATAGGGTCCACCAGTTTTTGTCATATCAAGCTTAGGTGGCTTTACTCTCGTTGTCATACGTGGATGTTGAGTAATAGTTGGGGAAAAAATCATGGAGCATGTACTGCTGGCTACTTAATGAATTTTAAGAATACAGGACGTCCAGCTGGTGTTGAACTGATCTGCTGGCTCTCGGCCCGTTAATGCAGAGGAAGTTGTGTTGGCTGGGACACACAGGGCCATTGTAAAGCCACCACTAGGAACAGCGCTATTCATCAGAAAAAGTCTGTCCAGTCGGTCGCTCCGCCCCAACATCCTCCCCTCTGTGGAGCTTTCAGACCAACCAAGAAACTTCAAGGAAAGCCTTCCAAACACACGCATTGTGGTGGAATAACGCAACAGTGTCAGTGATCATCTCCGAATAGGCTGCGATTATATAAAACTTGCCCGCGGCTGAAGAAATCTGCCTTGGCTTAAAGTTAAATGACCAAACCGGGCCGATGAAGAGTTCACCGACTACTAGATGATGAGGCAGTCGGACCGTAGCGCGCCTTTAACCGCTGATTTCCGAGATCCGAGATGTGGAAAGAGGAATATGATGTTCACTTCGACTTTTTACTGCAGCTCCTGTAAGTTTGACTTTATTTCTGTGGACTCGTTTTGAGCATTGATTTCCAAATGGGTGGGAACATTAACAGTTTTGCTGCGTGGCAAAATGGAAATAGTGAGGTAGCTGTGGTGTAAGTTTACCCTGACGAAAAATCCCCACGATACTAGAATAATATTTATAGACAGGGTTATTTATGATTCCAAAAAAATGACACAAACGGTATTTTTAATCTAATGTGACCTGTACCTGACGATGTGCTGAGTGGGTTTACTATTAATTTTTATTTAAAGTAAAAAAAAAATTACTGGACTCATTTTTTATGTCTGCTGTGGCTAGGTACATTATTTGATGTCGTGAGACAGGGTGCAACTAAAAACAAATCAGTTATTTGTGTTCAATCAATTCATCATTTAATATGACAGATGATGACAGATGTCGATCACAAATTGTAGAGCTGGAAGTTAAAGTTGTTGAGTTTACAATCACAGGAAAGGAAGAAAAATTTTAAAAAAGGAAACTCAGTAAGTGGTGGAAAATCATATATGCCACTTGATCACCTGATCAATGTGGCATATGTGTTAATCAATTATTGTTGGTTTCACTTCTAGTGGCTGTATTAAATGGTTTGTAGTTGTAGACCCCCTGATTCCTCTCAACTGTCTGTTTCTTATAAAATCAGTATGGCTTATTTACTGTAGCAGCCACTAGTGTTATACTTAAAAGAAAATAACAAATACCAGTAATGTGTGTGATTCTGTTTTGTTTGTTAGTGAACAGTTGTCTGCTGTCATCAGTCCACTGAACTAATGTTAATGAGTCAGTTTTTCTATTTATTTACAGAGGTGCCTTTGTTGTTTGTATTCCTTATTTTTTTAAAAAAAATCTGTTTCACTTTCTAACAAAATTGCATTTAAAAGTTGGAGCAGATGACCTAACTGACACACTCGCACAACCACGCATGAAGCTCTGCTCCTTCCTTTGCTGCTGTACATCAGTTTGCCCATAGATCAGTGTAGGCTATATGAAAATGAAAGGAAGAGCCTGTCAAATAACAGAATTTCATAATTTGGTTAATCCCATAACTGTTGATTACACTCATGCAAGATGCCTTTAGGCCCCTCCCCTTCTTCCCTCCCTCCCTCACACACACACACACACACACTCACCTTGCGGAGACACACCTTGTAGCTGTGGGCACGGGCAGTGCACAGCTAAAGTGATTAGCATGTGAGTCACAGGCATGCCCTATCATGCTCTCTGAGTCTGAAACAGTCACACACACACCGTGCAGACTGAGTGGCAGTCACAGTGACTGAATAAGAGTGGCCTGGGGACACAGAATTGTGCCTTCAGATAGACTAATAGCTTTACTTTGTGCCACTTGGCCCTCAGTAACTGAGTATCTTTTTCACAAAAGGGCTGCACTAGATATCTGACACTTAATATTGTGTCTCTCTCACTAGTATTTTTTGTTTGTGTGCGTCAGAGGCCGTTGCACGGGAGGGAGCCCGGCATCATTTTAGCAATTTAGCCCCATGACTGATATGAGTTTTGAATGATTTATGAGGTCTTTCTGAATGTAGTGAATTAATATGGTCAGACAAGCGAAAGCACATTCACTGCAAACACCAGGCTAGATGTTAGTTTAATGGTCTACCACAGACTCATTGTATTATGTTTCTCATCTACATATGTGTGTATCGTTATGAGTTTATTTCCTTCAACTAATTTTTTGTGTCTCATGGACACTACAGCTTTCATGGGCTTAGGGTGAAAGTTGTCTATTGATGAGTATCTGGCTTTGCTCTATCTCTCTCTCTCCCCCCCCCCCCCCCTCCCATGGGATGTGTCCTGAGGTAGCTGTACAGGAAGCATTTTAATCACATCCCTAAACCAGATCTGATGGCTCCTTTTCCACTCCAAAGAGCAGTTAGTTTTACTCTTCCCGGAAACTCCCCACCCTGTCCCCAAGGCTGAGCCTGGGCATCTTGTCAATGGCTGTTTTTTGCCGGCCCTATCTGCAATCTTGTTGTCATTCTTGGAAGTGATGCTTTGCTACGATAAGTTGTAGGAGTTTGCATGACCCATCGCCTGGTGGTGGAGAAGTTTATGTATCCTGTGACTCTGGGTACTATGTTTGTGGGGGTAATAGTTGTTACCAAAACAAATTGGTCCCAGCAGGTCAAGGGCCAGATGATGATTCTATGAGATTAATGAACCAGCCAAGACATGAAAGTGGATCCTTGCCTGAAGCAGGGAAATCAGAGCCCTTTGTGGTGCTGAGCTGTATGGGTGTAGCACACAGTCAGCTAAACAGCGCGTGAAGTCAGGGGACTGACTCTTAGCTGTGGAAAGTAGTCATTTGTATATTTGTGCATTCGCCTGTAGCTTTTGAATTTTGTCCACTGTCATTCTTCTTCCTCTAGCATGGGACGCTTAGCTTCCGCTGTATCCATAGTAACCAGCTAATCCTTTACGACAGCAGCGCGTAATGTATTGAATTTGCGAGGGTAATGAAATTGAGCTGATCAGATTATGCAAAGACATCTGAATCATCTGGTGAGACTGCTGGCGGTGCATCGCGGATGCAGACACAGGCAGGAAATGAAGAAATGCTGCTGAGACTGACGGAGGTGAATGCGTGTACCTCATTTGTCATTAGACTGCTAGTATTAGACTGAGTGGTGTATAATTTACATTTGCTTGTTTTAGCATGTATGAAAGTAAGTGTTATGCTCCTTTTCACAAATGCTGTGTCTATGTGGTGTGGATGGGGAAAAATGCATTACAGACATGTAAATCTAATATGTGAAGACATGTCAAGGTTCTATCCACACAAGTCACAGAAATGACTTGGAATCAAAAAGAATCCTCACTGATTGTTAAAATGCCAATAAAAAGGCTAAACAGCTTCCTACTGATTGACTCTGGCGTGTGTAGCAATTTGCAAAGTATGCAGTGCAATCCAGCACATCTCAACATCAGTCAAGCTGTCACACTAAGTCATAAATACATAAACAGGACACTAATTAATACTCTGCATTGATTCTCTGTGCTCTCTCTACAGCAATTTAACAGCTACAAAATGTGTGAGGCCTTTGTTTGAATAAACAGACTATTAAACTTTCCTTCAGCCCCAGTAGCTATCATCATAGCCTGTAGTGATGACCTTATTTATTAAAAGTGACCAATTGTAGCATGAGACTCAGCACTACTTAAAAGTTGTGTCGTGTCTTCTGTGACTGATTTTCAAGTCTCAGAACCTGGTGATGTCCTCGGGGTTAAGCTTTGTAACAGAAAAGCCTGTTTTACAAACTGGAGGTGCAGTACTTGAAAGATGTCTGCGTTTCCCAGAGAGGGAGGGTCTGATGAAAAATGCTTTTTAAGTTGTATTATGCAAAATGTATAATTTAGTGTTTTTCTAAAGCATGACCCATACTAGTGATTAAAAAGTCAGAACCTCTCAGCCACTGCTGTGTCAGTTTTTATCATTTTGTGGCAACATGATGGAGAAGCAGTGTGCACGGCCCTTCTCTGTTCAGTTTGCGTGTTCTCTGTGAGCCCTGGTTTCCCTGCAATCAAAAACATGTTAGGTTAATCATAGGTTAATGTTTCTATCTTGGCCAGGAAACTCTTCCAAAAGAGATTCTAAATCTTACAAGCTCCATTTCCTGGTTATGTAAAGGTTAAAGGTTTTTACTTCCCCCAATTTAATGTGCAGTGCTAAATCACTAGGCTAAAAGCTTTTATGCCCCTCCACCCCTGTAAAATGTTTTCCATTTATATCGATCATGAACAACACCTCTGGAACTACTAATAAATTGAGTGAAGTTGACTTTTATTCATATAAACAGGAAATTTGTGTTAAGATAGCTTTGCTAGGATCAGAGCATGAGTGATGTTCATGCAGCTGTTTAACATGCGTTC
>JAVDPK010017973.1:0-10017 GCA_034780415.1 Cichlasoma orientale | reverse complement strand
CATTACAGCTGGGACCCCCCCCCCCCCCCCCCAGGACTCTGAATTGGATACGTGGAAGAAAATGGATGGATAAGTTTCAGAAGTATGAGTACATGATCAAAAACTATTTTACTGAACACAGTTAATCCTAGCATAAATAAATTTACAGTTTTCTTTCCTCTTCCTCTTTGTCCAAGTCATCACAGATAATCTAATCACTTATAGCAGAGGGTCTGCTGCAGTCCCAAAACCAAGAGCGAGCGAGAGAGAGACTGAGACAGAGTTAGACAATTACCTTCCTGCAAGGACAGGGGGGGATTAGCTGAGTTAGCATTTCATGGTGTCATGGAAGGGGAATTAGGCAGCCAGACGACCTGCAGGATGCTCAGCCGAGCTCACTGGAACGTTCAGACAAGCTTTGCATCTTACTGCAATTATTTCTCATCATTTTGCTCCCAGGTACGAGAGTGATAGACCAGTAGGGAAGGACACGGCCCTCTACCTCCTGTATGAGCTCTTTCCCAGTCACACCTCTGAAGGAATGGTGCACTGAGTGTTTTGGAAATTAAAGAGACCGCAGCAGCATGGTGCCTAAGTTGAGGCAGCATGAAAACTTTTTGACCTTAAACCTCTGCATTCCTGGTTTAGCGAGGATACCTAACCACATGGTAATAGACGCCTTGACGCTGAATTGTATTTTGTTTTTACTCTGACTCTAGCTCAGCTGTAGTATGCTGCCATTTCAGGTGCTCAAGGAGAGTAAAAATATTCTCCTGCCTCCCCCCCTCCCCTCCAGTGTGAGCTGAGTTTCTGGGGTTCACCATGTTGGCATCAGCATGTGTGTACACAATGTGCCCGGAGTGGTCTCCTGGCTGCCTGACACCGACAGCTTTATCTGCATTACAAGCTGACTTCAAACAAATATATGACCTGTCAAGATGACTTTGACCTGTATTTCTCCAGTGCACACTTAAACACGCTCAGAGCAATGGCACAAATGCAGTGAGTCATCAGGAAATGAGGTCCTATTATTCTCTTAAAGGCCTAATGGATCAGCTAGCTCCCTGACTGTGCACTTCTCTGCAAATACCCTCTGTTACTGTATCAAAGGATGTCAAATTTTGAAAGAAAAAGTGTGTGATGGGTCATTAGAAGACACACCAGTGTGTACCAGTATGCACCAGTCCCCGAGACAGACAGGCCAGCCGTTGAGGAGGCAATGTTATGTAAATACCCTCATGTCTATCAACTGCCCCATACACACAGCCCCAAAGGCAGGCAACCAGATAGGCCAAGAGCACGATGACTGACACAGGCCAAGGCAAACGGGCCTTGATAAACTAGTTCATTCAAATGCTTCAGGAGCAAGCCCATCCCATAAGTGTGACTCTACATGTGGTCTGCCTGGTGCAGCGGATCTGCTTAGAAACACAGCTGTGAAATGAAATGTAAGTGGCCTGTAAGGAAAGGGAGTTTGACACCAGTGCACAACCCAAACTCTTCCTGCAATCTTCCAAAGTGCCCCAATTATTTAACTTGGTCACAAAACTGAGTTAACCACCCTGGCTCCTTTATTCCGATTTGCCAATTAGAATAACTTTGTGTAAGAAACGTCACTCACCTGGACGATGTCTAGCACCATCCCTGCTGCCACTGTCCCAAACCCAGCCAGCAGGAAGGGAAAGACCACCTGCAGGCCGATGGAAAATGAGGTCTCCTTGAGGGGTGCCGGTGGTTCGGGGCTCTGATCGGTGCTGGTGTCATCGCTCTCGTTGCTCTGGCTTGCATTCTCCAGGAGGGCATCCTCCTCTCGCTGACCTTTGGCATTGGCCCGGCAGTCCATGGCCACCACAATCTCCGACCTCTCATCATTGTCCCCAGTCTCATTCACTCGCTCTGTGAAAGATGTGACCTCAGTGAGCTCCAACTCATCCCCAGTCCCTGGGCTCACTTCTTCAGGGCCCTTGGTGAGGATCACCGGGTGGACGGTGCAGTTGGAGTTGAGGAAGGCCGGAGTGAGGGGGCCTCCCTCCTTCTTCGTCTCAATGGCCCCAGTGGACATGTTGATGTCGGGGAGTTTGTCTTGTTCTTTCGACCAAAGTACCATGCGGAAGCCTTTGAAGACAGCGGGCTTGATAAGAAAAGGTCAGCGTGCGTTGGACTAACGGTTTTGTGGGGAAGTCAGAATTGGCCACCAGATCTGGTTTTGAACCTGATCAGTCCAACTGATTTATCCCATTAAAGAGGCTGACAAGGTGCGGGGGTCGGTATTAAAGACCGGGAGAAAAATGCTGTGTTGGAAAAAACCTGCAGCAAGGCACATGCAGCCGCGTGTCTGCAAAGCCTGTGTTCCTGTCGGTGCTTCGGGAGCAGAACCAGTATGTTCTCCATTCACTGCAAGGTGCTCAGGTTAGGCCAGCAAAAAACAGAAGGCATACTGGTTCAAAACAGAAGAGGATATAAAACAATAGGGTTGGGGACTCACCACAGAAATCCCCTGCAGTCAGCTGTAAACACTCCTTTGCAGTTCAGGACACACTGAAAAAATATGTAAATCAAAGATTGCAGAGGCAGCACACACCGGTCATGCTGTCAGTCCACTGTTCATGTCAGACTGGTCACTGCACCGGGCTCGGAACGTCTCACTTTACACCACGTGGCTGCTGGACGCTTTTCAAATGAGATATTTAAAGATCTGCAGTATGAGGATTGAATTACCAGCTGTGGAAAAGTATCTCTCCAACCAGAGTGGACAGTCACCTGGGAAAAGAACACATATCATCATCAATTATAAATATAAATATATATAAATAAAATGATTTTCCAGCCGTGCTCCACGTCTATTTCCAAACATCTCTAACCAGCAGACCCGTGATTTTACTGCAGCAGTTTAACTCTGATAAAAATGATTCCTAAACTCAGAATTCCAAAAGTTAGAAAACAGCATTCATCTCTAATTTCCTAGAGGGCAGAAACGCTCAGGACCTCAACACTATGTTGGTGTTTAGATTTCCAAATGTGGACACAATATCAGAGGGACATTACTGCTAATCATGGGGAAATATTTAAATTCCTAAAGGACAGAAACTCACAGTTAAGCACAAACTTCATTTTGGGTACCACAAACGCCCCGTCAGCCCTTGTAATAGATTATTATAGCAGTCAAGCCCAGCAAACAGGTCTGTGCGCTCCACTGCCATTATGGCAGCGCTGAGGAGAGCCCGACAGTGCGTTTAAAAACAGTTTCATCCAGCGCCAAATTTCCTCCCGGTGGCTAAAAATATTCGACCATTAACAGAGGTGCTGCGCACATCCTCTGGAAGCAGCGCTTCCAACCACAGCAATGCAAAGACAACAACCCCTGCCCACACTTTTCAAAGTAAAAAAAACGAACCTCACTTTGTCCCCAAGCGCAGCCCACTGTCAGTTTAAGTAACACTTCACCGCCAAATTCAGTGTAACAGCAAGAAGAAAGGAGCGAATTTCAGGAAACAGTAACACAACAGAGCTTATCTTCCCAAATCAGAAACAAAACGTCACCGTAGAGCTGAGCACTTAGGATGAAAAATGATTTCAAATAAAACTCTCACATCCTATTATCAGGAGACAGGAAGTCATACAGGCCAACATAAACAACCTCTAGCAACAGAATTAAGCAGCAGATAAGGGAAACATTTTATAGCAGGGCAAAGGTTCAAGTTTTACGCTATAAGTTGCATCTCTCTTTTTTTTTTCATTTCCATCCCCGTGTTATTGAAAACACGGGGATGGATCCATCTCCGTCTCTTATTCAGCACAGTTTGTTGATAACGTCGGTTTAAAAAGAACAACAGTGAAGGATATTTACTGCCGCAGTCCTCGTGATTAGGCCAAAGCACGTTTTAACGCATAGAAAAGAATAACTTTTACTTTGAAGGCCAGTCTGTTACCTTCCAGCGTTACTGTCGCTCTCTTGACGCAGCTTTCCTCTGACTGCAAGTTGCGACATCCGCACGGACTTTCCCCGCTGAAACAATCCTCTGCTTAGTAGTCAGGACCAATACCACCCGAACCCAACATGGCAAAGGCGTAAATTAGTGCTCCCCTGGTCAGGGCTGAATAGATGAGCCCTCCTATTCTATTCTATTGCTCATTTAAACGAGGGCAGAGGGCTTTCTGTTCCAACGCCGGGCTGGAGCCCATGTCACTGCCACTATGACCGCGACTCCACGAGTATTTAACTCATGAAAATGAATGCCCCAAAACCATAAGTCATCATTCTTCACCGTGACCGTACACGCGCACCTAAGGTACAAGTTAGAGCTTTGCAGTGCGAATGATCAAATGACACATTCCGCTAGATAGAGGAACTGCGCGACTTATTCTCATATGAAATTACAACTCAAACCTTCACATAAAAAGTAGTCATGTAAAATAAGAGCTCATGGGTGGTTACCTTTTAGTTTCAGCGGTCCACGGGCTGAGAAGCGGACAAACCGGAGTGATGATCTGTATGAGCACCAGGACTCCGTGTGGCTGGCTGAAATAATCCTGCACCTCTTGGTAACGCGCTCAGGATTTTGAGGCGTGGAAGCCGGTGCGCACGCCTTATGTGCGGTACCGGCTATGCACAACTGCCTTAATGGTTAATGTTAGTTAATGGTTAAACCCTACCTCCTGTGCGGTTAAGGCTGCGTTCCAGTCTCCCCCTTACATTGTACCCATCCAGTGGCCCCCGCCGCCCGGCTGCTTGGATGCGCATCTATAATACACCCGTACGGTGCAGGGGGCCAGGAAGCCACAAGGCGGGCCCTCTCTCTACACTGTGGACTGTCGATAAAGAGCCCCCTCACCTCCCCTCCATTACCAGCTTTCCAACCCTCTAGTCTCCATTGCGCACAAGCACGTTCCCTCCCTCTGCCCCATGCGTGTCCCCATGCGGTGCCAGCCTCATCCACAAGCCACTAATTGCTGAAACTGAAGTTTTAGTTTAAGAGTAGGTGTGGATTTCTCAGTGAATGGACAGTTATGAATAAGAGTACAATGTGACTAATCTCGGGCAAATTTAGTCACTGATCCACCATCATGGAAAGGATAGCTTACATAAATGAAAGTTTTGAAATATCACCAATGTGACCTGAAACAGGGATGATTGGAAGTGACATGTTAAAACTTAATAATTTTTAAAGACAAAAAAAAAGAAGGAAAGAAAGAAACCCACATTATAGAATAATACAAATACTATATATTAATGCTACTGCAATATTTATTTAAAAACTTATATAATGAGTCAAAAAAAATTGTGACCTCAACTCCAGTTTACACCACATAGTGTTATTTATTCTACACTACTATTCCTAATAGAGCATTGTTGTCCAACACATTTGATTTATGGGCCAAATTAAGTGCAGTTATATTGCATCACTTCACAGCAACAGTTATCTCAAGGTGCTTTTTATTGTTAGGTTGTAAGGTAAGGAGCCTACAACACTGGAGAGGGAATTCCAACTGAAACATTCACCCTTAATGAACCGTCCGTTCACACAACAGACAATAAAGAAACCGGGAGGTCTTAAAAAATAAGTGTAATCTCAACATTTATGCCTTTTCCACACACCTGCGATACAAAGACTACCTGTTTCGAAGCTCACCTGTGGAGTTTCCCAAGGCTCCATCTTTGGGCCTCTTTTATTTAGCAGCAATATGCTCCAATTAGAAAAATATTATAATAATTAAGCAGCTCTGAACAAATCAAACTCTTGTCAGCGACACACAGACAACTGGCTGTAAAAAAGCAAGTGGCCATTGTGTGTTTGAAAGATTCACCTGAAATTTAAAGATGAGTTCAGCTTTAGCTCTGGCTTGCTAATGGTTCTGCTTTCCTTATGTGATTAAGCAGGTAGAGTACAGCAGGCTGAAGGTTCCGAAAGGAAACATAAAGCTGTAGCTCTTCAAAACCAAAACAGTAAACTGAAAGCTGCCGCATTACTAACAGGATCTGCAAAGTTTACACGACAATCATTTGATGTCATTTTTTCATATGGGTTCGTTGTACTTTTTACTACCGAGATCGTGTTTGTTATGCTTTGCACAGTACTTTATACTACGGGAATACCGATGCTCTTTGTTACCAAAGGATTGTACAGTGAGTGTGTGTGTTTTTGTGTTATTTGCTTCCTTGGGATGTTCCTATAGAACAACAGCTCTAATAATGTCCCCGGAGGAGAACCAGCAGCTTTGTTGTGCTGTTTGCCTGTTGCCTGTAGCAGGTGCTTGGCTCAGCATCGGCAGCCCCAGGATCACCCAGTGGGCAAAAGCAACAATCCATCCACGCCCTTCCCCTCTGTTTGCATGCAGCGTAAACATCCAGTAAAGGCAGGGGAGTTAGAGTCACTCTCTGCTGCATGCTGTGTGCTGCACATGGATGTGTACTTACCCTGAATTGCTGGTGAATAGGAAGCTGTACTTGCTTGCACTTTACAGTCAGATTACTCATACTGCAGTTAGGCTTTTACAATTTTGCACATTCATACATGCAAACTGCCTATTTCTTCCATGAGTGTCAGGCTGTGCTTGTACTGAGTCTCGCAACACTTCTAATTTCAAGATTTAATTGCAAATCGTTTTTTGTTTGTTTAACTTTTTACTTGTATCTGTAAAAGGCCATATTTCATCACCCTTTACAGACTCAAAGCTGGCTTTAGCCTTGTTTATATGAATGAGTATTTACTTTTGCTTTGACTCCCCATTGAAAGACAGAAAACTGACTGGATTTACTGAGCATTCTTTATCTTTAGATGCCTACAAGCACGGGGTTTTTCCAGGAAGCAAGCCTGCTCAGCGTAACCAAGAACCGCTCTGTGATCTAGATATGAGCTTTCAGATAACGTGGCAGAGCAGCTTCCTGGAATAGATTGCTTTTCAGTTTGCACTACCACACTGCGTCACTGTTAATCAGGCCACTACAGAAATTACATTTAAGCTCAAGTCACATGACTCCTGTGTTCTGTTACTGAGCTTTTCCCCCATTTGACGTTTTTCTTTTAATTAATTGGAAATGAAAGGGGTTGAGGCTGCCGACTGGGAAATGGATCGTTATCTCTCTGGTGGGGAAGGAGCCTGGGCTAGTGTGCGAGGTTGAGAGATACTCTCACTTTGTTGTTTAGTTACTGTAGATTGTATTTTTGGTGCTGCTGTAAGATAATAATTTCCCTTGCGGGATCAATAAAGTACCTATCAATCTATCTATCTCTATCTATACCAGCTAGGTGTAGTCAGACTCACCCCCATGCACACTTTGGGTTCTAGAGCCAGTCTCCTGGAGAGGGGCTGGACTCTGTTCCAGTCTGGAGTTGCCCTTGGTAAGAGGAGGCATGCTGGATGTCCTTGCATCCCCCCAGCTTGCAGCTTGTACATTGGAGGTTTTACTAAGTGCACGAGAGGGTTGTTTCTCTGCACCTTCAGGCCAATGAACAGGTTCTGCTTGTCGTTTGCACTTATGTGTCGAATGACAGTTCAGAGTACTCAGCCTTCCAGATGGAGCACTCATGAGGTGCTTTGTCGTCCTACCGGGAGACTTCAATGCTCATGTGGGCAATGACAGTGAGACCTGGAGGGATGTGATTGGGAGGCTACCTGATCTGAATCAGAGTGGTGTTCTGTTATTGGACTGATGTGTAAATCAGTTTGCCCATAATGAGCAACATCTTCGAACATAAGGATCTCCATAAGTGCACGTGGCACCAGGACACCCTTGGTTGCAGGTCAATAATCGATTTTGTAACCATGTGATCAGATCTACAGCCATATGTTCTGGACACTCAGGTGAAAAGAGGACCTGAGCTGTCAACTGATCACCACCTGGTGGTGAGTTGGATCAGGTGGAGGGGAAGGAATCTAGACAGACCTGGTGCACCTTAAATGGTGTGATGGTGTGCTGGGAATGCCTGACAGAGGAAGATCTTCAACTCCCACCTCCTGCAGAACTTTGACAGTCCGAGGGAGGCTGAGGACACTGAGTGTGAATGGACCATGTTCTGCACCTCCATTGTTGAGGCTGCTGCACAGAGTGTTTGGTGCCTGTCTTGGTGGTAACTCCTCAACCAAATGGTGGACACAGGAAGTTAAGTTGAAAAAGGAGTCCTATTGGGCTTGGTAAGCCTGTGGGACTTTGGAAGCAGCTGATCGGTACCAGCAGGTCAAGTAGAATGTGGCTCAGGCGGTAGCTGAAGCAAAAACGCAGGTGTGGGAGGAGCTTGGTGAGGCCATGGAGAAAGACTTTTGGTCTGCCTCAAAGTGATTCTAGCAAACCATCAGGAGACTTAGGAGAGGAAACCGGTGCTCTACTCACACGGTCTATAGCCCGGGTGGGGTCCTGCTGACTTTAACTGAGGATATAGCCAGGCAGTGGAAGGAATTCTTTGAGGACCCCCTTAATCCCACTGACCTGCCTTCTGTAGAAGAAGCAAAGTCTGGGGACAAGAGGGACAACTCGCTTATCACTGGGAGCAAGAGGGACTGATGTAGTTAAACAACTCCTGGGGTGGATTAGAGTTGCCCTGAATTCCCGGAGGCTCTGTATTTTGTAGGGCTGTCTTGGTTGATGTGCCTCTGCAACATTGTGTGGAGATCTGAGGCAGTGCCTCTGGATTGGCAGACTGGGGTGATGGTGGTTCCCATATGTAAGAAAGGGAACCAGAGAGCTTTCTCTGAAGGGTGGCTGGCCTCTCCCTTAGAGATGGAGGATAGAGTGCGGTCATTCAAGAGGGGCTCAGAATAGAGCCACTGCTCCTCAACATCAAAAGGTTTGGGCATCTAACTAGGTTGCCTCCTGGGCACCTCCTGGGTGAGGTGTTCCAGACATGTCCTCCTGGGAGGAGGCCCAGGACACGCTAAAGAGATTATATCTCTCTGGATAGGCTGCTGCCCCCACAGTTTGGCCCCAGATAAGCAGAAGAAAATGGATGGATGTATATTAATTGCAGTGCATGTGTCTGATTCTGTTGAAGATGTGTTTTTTTTTACCACTTGCTGTTTTATTGTTTGAATTCTCTCCATTGAAAAAGGCTTTGATTTTCAGTCCAGATCTACATATTGCTGCATCATCATCATCTCTGTTACCGTGACAGATATCCGTCCCTGCTTAAAAGCTGGAAGTTAATAGGCACTAAAGAGTCCTTGACCATAAGGAGTGATTCATACGTGGTTAATGGGATACAACAGAAACAGCTGGACCCACAATGATACAGAGAAGGAAAGGAATGGCTCTTTAGAAAATGCTTCTTCTCTGCTTCCTCCACATCCACACTGGTTTTCTCTGTGAGGCTTTTTCAGTTTATGCTCACACACAAGCACGTATACACACATTTTAGACATCATCCAGTCTAAAATGGGCAGATTGCATTGAAGTGAGAGTTTGAGCGTGTTTAGAGCAGCTATTCCTCTCTGTGCTTTTTCCACATTAACTCAGTCAAAGTAATTGCTCTGGCAAAGCAGCAGACACACAAAGGTGGGCAGTTATTAGGTTGAACTCAGGTAAGAGGAAGATTTAACAGTATACGACTTTCACACAAAGAATATAAATTAAGTTAAACTCCAGAGAACAGAGCTAGTATCTGAAAAAGAAAGATAAACATAAATTATGTTTATAATGTACACTGAACAATCACTTTACTTCATTCTCTCCTTTGTTTTATCTGAAACACATGGATGGAAATATTATCAAAGGCACTGATAATTAGCCAGTAAGCACCGTTCCCTGTTATGATTGTACTAGTCTGACCGACAGTTGATGGTTTTTCGTCTGATTCTGTTAAGTCCGAGATCCTCTTCAGAGGACTTTAACATTTCTGTACCGCAGCAGTAAATTGCAACAGCTCTGGGGGTGACCCTCCTTTCTGTGCTTCATATTTAATGTGAGCACAAGGTTTCCAGACCTGTTGCATAATTTATGGAAACAACAGTTGAGCAGTCCAGAAAAGTCCCTGTTGGTGTGTGTGTGTGTGTGTGTGTGTGTGTGTGTGTGTGTGTGTGTGTGTGTGTGTGTGTGTGTGTGTGTGT
>JAVDPK010017972.1:0-11428 GCA_034780415.1 Cichlasoma orientale | reverse complement strand
TTGTTTTTTATTTTCTTTTTGAGTGTTTGTTTTGGATTTGAATGGATTTGCTTGTTTCAATTTCGTTTTTGTAGTTTGAAATGTTTACTTTTTGTTTAACTTTGTTTTAATCTTTAATCATTAGAATATGGATATTTGCATAGGACATTTTATATACTTATAAAGCATTTTATATACTCATCTGCCACTTTGTTAGGTTTACTTTTTCACCTGTTCACATATCTAATCAACCAATCACATGGCAGCAACTCAATGCATTTAGGCATGTAGACGTTTTAAAGACGACCTGCTGAAGTTCAAAGTGAGAAATTGGGAAGAAAAATGATTTGTTACTTTCAATGTAACTGTCTGAAAGGTGTCAGATGGGCTGCTCTGAGTATTTCAATAAGTGCTGATCTGCTGGGATTTTCCACACAACTATCTTCAGACTTTACAGAGAATGTTTCTGAAAAAGAGAAAACATCCGGTGAGCAGCAGTTCACTGAGTGAAAATGCATAGTTGGTACCAGAGGTCAGCGGAGAACTGCCAGACTGCTTCAAGCTGATAGGGAGGCAACAGTAACTCAACCAAGGAGAGAGTCTCTGAACACACAACACTGTGAACCTTAAAGCAGATGGGCTACAGCAGCAGAAGACCTCACTGGCCACTCCTGTCAACTACAAGGAGGAAACTGAGGCTACAATTCACCAAAATTGAACAGAAGATTGGAAAAATGTTGCCTGGTCTGATGAGTCTTGATTTCTGCTGTGACATTCAGATGGTAGGATCAGAATTTGGCATAAACAACATGAAAGCATGGATGCATCCTGCCCTGGATCAATGGTTCAGGTTGCTGATGGTGTAATTGTGTGGAGGATATCGTCTTAGGACCCTTAGTACCAACTGAGCATTACTTAAACACCACAGCCTACTTCAGTATTGTTGCTGACCATGTCCATCCCTTTATTAAGGCACTTCTGAAGGCAAAAGTGAGTCCAACCCAGCACGAGCAAGATGTACCTAACAAAGTGACCACTGAGTGCATTTCAAGTAATATTTTTACATTTTTATGTAAAGACATTCATATTCAACACGTGTAGATCAAACTATAACAGCAGCCAGTAAACTACTGCACCACCTTAAAGGCAGAGAGTAGTAACTACTCAGCTTTTTAAAGCTATGAGATTTGTTTTTCCTCTACTGTGGTCACACCTTGTTCAGCCTTATTTGTGTGATGTAAGAAACTCAGTGTTGGATCGTTAAAATTGATTTTTTTTTTTCTTCCGATACAGGAAACAGGGAAAAGTGGTTAAAAATATCTTTACCTTTATCTTACCAGCTGTGATTATGTGAAGCACAGAGAGGACCAAATTTAAATTGCTATAAATTTAAGAACGCAACAATATTTTCACGCTATGATGTCATGAAGGTGATATTTAGTTTCAGTGGGGCAGAGTGCATGAAGAGGTTCAGGCAGTCCTGAGGATGAAAGCACAAGCACAACAAATCAGTCGAATCAGTTTGTTTATTCATCACTTGATCAGCTCTTTAATACATTCGAACTTACAATGAGATTTAGCTTCTTCGTCAAAAACAGACGGGTACTGTGAGCTTATGTTGTCTTGATACCAAACATTCAATCTCGGATAGCAGAGAAGAAGAAAAAAAAGAGCAAACAGCTGTACCTGCTGAAAATGTTTACGCTCTTATAAGCCAGAAAAGCTGAAGAATAAAACTGGCAACAGGACAAAATCAGCGCTGACGTACGTTCCGTCAGATCAAACTACCGCTGTGCTTTTGAAAGGTGGCGTCTGTAAAACACTGATTGTCACTAGAGCTGAAGCATCGGTGACTAATAGCAACCATCGCTTGAAATGCAAAGTCACAAATGACTGAACGGAGAAGCGAATGAGGGGAAAAAGGTGACCACCATCTTCTGTGAGCTGCAGCAAAATGAGGTCTTAAGGCAAACGCTTTCAGTTAACAGTCAAACAAACCCGTTTCAGCCAACCCAGCAAACACAACCCCATCAAAACTTCAGTACACATGAAACTTTCTTTTGCCCCAGATTATACTGTGATCATCATCTGCTTCCGTCCTCTCCAACTGCATCAGGCAAAGAAACATTTGCAGAACAGAGTCACAGATCACTCTCCAGATAGATTAAAGAAGAAGCACTGTGTTAAAAACTGCATATAGATGAGTTTTTAATTAAAGAAAACAGATAAAAGTTGAACCCATACCAAGTATAAGTATAGATATTAACATCAAAGATTAAGGAAATCTCTACAGCAGACTAATGAAAACCTTATTTTGTGCTTTGAGAAACGTATCGAATGGTTGCAAGGTAAAGTCAAACTGCAAATATTAATATATTAACAATATAAGGTATGGCATTATCCATGTAACAACACGAGTAGATCACAGATTTTTGAGACAAAATCTGTGAGTCTGAGAAACTCTGAAATATTCTGCAACAAGTTTAAAAAGCCACTGTTTATATGGAAACCACGTGGAAGCGAAGACTTTTCAAGGCCTAAAATCTGCTTTGCATCTGAAATGATTTGTCAGCTAAATCAGTTCTAGAAGATTAGGAGATAAAAACAAATAAGCACTTATTTACAGCATTTCACTGCCTGTAACATCCAAGCACATTAAGATAAATCAATGAACTTCAGACTGAATTAATTACTTAGGATGCATTTGGAGGTAGTTTACCAGGTCAGATGAACTCTACAGTTTGGCAGTAAAGACTGTGAATATACTGTGGTAGAAGTAGAAGTTTACTTTACTGCATCTGTGTTTATTTGCAGTAATAAATTCCACTTCGGGACCATTTGTAGTACAGTGAAGCAGGCAGTGTAGTTTAGTCTAAAACAAACAAGGAACAAGTGTTACTCAGGACTACAGACACATACTGTATGAACAATATGAGTATCACTTATCCATGCTCTTCTTTTTTTTTCTAAATTCATGCTAGCATGTATAAACACGTGATGGTGCAGTATATAAACACACATGTGATTCCCATGTTATTTAGAGGCTATATTTCAAGCCTGGTATAATCCAACAAACATTGAGCTAATTCAAGCTGGGATTCATTAAAACCTTATTAACTTTTTCTTTTTTAATGATTTTTTTTTTTCACGTTGAAGCACAAAGAAAAGCTTCAGTGAAGCGCTAAACCTGAAATCTAATGCAAAAAATGTAAAAAGCATCACAAACTGTCGGGCCCGCGTGGATGCTATACTCACATTTCACATGTTTACTGGTTCACATCACAGCAGGAATATGATTGAATGTGCACTGAAAGGTGAATAAAGTTTTACTTTACGTTTTCACAGCATTGAAAAAAAATGCAGGGAAAAGGCTGCATTTATCGGCCTCAATGTGAACGGCTGAAAACAAATTCTGGAAAACAAAGTTTTTCTTCATTCTGAATAAACTCTGTAGGCTTCATATGTCAAAAGATGTTATGGAAGCTTGTTTACATCTTACATTTTGACTC
Source organism: Cichlasoma orientale (assembly GCA_034780415.1). Lineage (NCBI taxonomy): Eukaryota > Metazoa > Chordata > Actinopteri > Cichliformes > Cichlidae > Cichlasoma > Cichlasoma orientale. The sequence continues at coordinate 7,940 of JAVDPK010017972.1, read as the reverse complement.
ATGGGATGGCTTTTTTTCCCTCTCCGTTGGTGGAAACAAGCTTCTACAAAATCTAGATGAACAAAATGAAGAAAGAAATGAGAGCAAAACGCTCCCTTTACTTAAAATGATTTAATATTTGGTTGTATGTAGCTGATGTATCTGCCATTAGAGACAAAATCAGACAAGGCCACCGCATTTCAATCTAAACATACACTGAAAATTTCAGCCTCCTCAGTATCATCGTATCTGTCTGAAAAATATTTAGTTTATAGTTGACGTGTAACTGCTCCGCATCTACAGGTGATGACGGAGTAAATGATGTAGGGGATGAGAGAGCGATAGAGCATACTGTAATACTGTATGCATGAACATCTAAAGAAAGCTTTTATCAATCAAGTGATTTTGTTGATTAAAAACATTTAACTGTGTAAGTGCTCATATAGCCCATTTCATTTTTAATATATACTTCTAAAATCAAAGAATTTATAAAAGCTAAAATCGAATCTACTCTAAGTTAAAGTTTACATTAAGGCCGGTTCGTACGACTCCAATTACAGTCATCCTTATTATTAGTATTTCCTCTTTTGGCAATGCTGAATGGTATGCAACACATCTAGTGCTAGCATCTCTAATGTGAGTATAACAGAAACCTCCAGATTATTTTAAACAAACTACAGGCGATGACGTCGTAGATCACTGTGGATTTTCTGGGCTGCACATCAGGCATCCAGTTTGGAAAGATCCTAACAGAGAGGCCAGGGCTAATTAAAACAGGGCTTAAAAAATTTGGAGTATTTACAAGATTTTAAGGGAGACAGCTTTTCTCAAGCTGGACTTCTGCACTTTGTGCTTTAACAGCTTCTCTATATACACTGTGCCTGCTAATGTGGCATGTAAGTTTATCACCTTTATAAAATTCACCAAGAAATTCCTAGCAGCTAGGAATAAATCGACCTCAACATCGATTAAGTTGATATTTTACATTTGTCATATGGCAAGGGCGGGAGTTTGTCTTTTCCCACAGACCATAACGGTTCTTCAAAGAGAGAAAAAACAGTGGGACCCCCTGAAACCCTGAATATGTATGTAGTAGCAGTAAGTAGCAGTGTGAAGTCCTCCTCAGCAGGGGGCAGTGTCCAGCCACCAGGAACAGCTCACTGGGGGAGAGGTTGCTTTCATGGCACCATGAAATAGTCTTCCTCATTTTCAGCTTTTTCTTGCTCATCCACAAGTTCTAATGGCAAAACTTAGTTTCACATCTTCTAACATCCTTTTAACACTCAGGAACGCTTCAGGATGACAGTTTTCCTGCTCCACGCTCTTGCACGTTCTCTCTTTAGTGTGTGTGTGTGTGTGTGTGTGTGTGTGTGTGTGTGTGTGTGTGTGTGTGTGTGTGTGTGTATGCAACCTTCAACTCAGAGAAAAAAAAAAACCCAAAACAACCTGACTACGACACCCTCATTCCTAAGCGCACAAACAGTTTCTCAGTCAACCGCCTTGTTCAAACAATGTTGGAACAGAGCCAGTGAGACGTGCTTTCAAGTCATCAGTGTTTCGCTGTTGATGTGGTTTTGAGGTCAAGTACTACTTCAGTCCCCACATTTTTTCCTGCACTACTCTTATAAGAGGTTTCCTCTTGGAGCTCTCTTTAATGCTTATACCTCCTCCATCACTTCCATGACAATCGTGCGGGGACCAGTCAGGATCAGGTTGCTGACGGTTCGGTAGTCATGACAGAGGACGTTCAGTCCGTTCACCGACACCACGAACTGACACACCTGGAGAAAGGTGGACAGAAACAGGAGATGTGATTCATCAGCTTTTATGCCAGTCACAGAAGTAAAAGGGGGAGATAAAAATATTTAAATTTTGTAGCTGCAAAAAAAAAAAAAAACAACCAACCAACCAAAAAAACAAACCAAAAACAGCTTGTTTGTTCAGATCAACCCATCAAGCCTACAAGAAGGGTAGAATTATATTCTCCAAACCCAGATGTTTGGTCTGGTAATCATTTAGAAAGCTCTAAAGCTCTCTGTCTCTATGCTGTCAAAAGCTTGGCAACAACCTCGCGCCTGCTTCGTCAGTTAAGTCTCATAAGTAAGATCTAAAGCTGCAGCGAACCCAAATTACACTACCACAACTCTTTGGGCTCTAAGTGAGAAAAGCATACAATCTAGAAAGATCGCACTGGCCGGTGGAAACTCTAAAATCTGTCCTTTTTGTTATTACTAGATGAAAGTTTACAAAGAAAATTAGTTTTAGGTTTTTCTTCTGTTCTGTTTTCTCATAATGCTGATCTCAGTAAAGCTATGGAATTCAACCTTAGCGCTAATCTGTCAAAATCACCATGCAGTGAGGGCTTCAAGCGCTGAAGGCGACGCCAGTGAAAAAAAATGTAGTTCCTCATATGGCCACTTAAAGTTGGCTCCAAAAGCAAGTCACTCTTTTCATGGAAAAGTGGGTGTTCTGGAGCGCAATCTCGTTGTATGTCTGACATATGATGACAAATAAAGCTATTCTGATTCTGATTCATATAACTCACCTATTTAAACTGTAGTAAGACTAAAGTTATGCATCACTGGGGGCGTGGTTTTCAGTGTTCACTTGTACTGAAAGGCACAGAGGAGCCTGCATCTAATTTAGTCTTTTCTTTTGTCAGTCAAAATTAGGAAAGTGAATTCAGGATCCATCTTATTAACCAACCAGCCCTAGTGTAAGCTAATAAATCCCCAGCCCTACCCTCTCCTCTGCTCTGAATATGTTCAAGGCCAGTTTCAAAAGACAAAAACAACCAAAAAAAAAGCCAATATGATGACAACCTTGAAGCTTTAAATTGTGAGCCTACAAACCAGTGGGTGCCCACATCCATCTAGTTTATGAACAATCATACAAAAGTTCACTTCACAATCCTTTACTTTAATATGCAACACTACAAAGACCGCTGCTGTTGCTGTTTTTAAAGCCCAGCACAACTATCAGTGTCAACTAATGTAACCCAACACAGGTGTCAGTGAGAGCAGCCTCAGCTCTAAACTGTGATCGTGTTCACTGATATAAAGCAATAACTGAGGCTAAATAACACTAGGCACAACGTGACCACCTCACTCCAAATCACTCCCCTGTCACGCCTGAATGCGCCCTACCTTATCGTTTAACCACTTCTCCAACTCTGGAGCTGCAGATAAAAATAAGACTTCTTGTCAAAGCTGCCTTCTAGCTGCTGTTCTTGCAACACGATGATGCTGCTGCTGCTGCTGCTGCTGCTGCGGTTTGGTTCGGTGGGGTTTTGCAAGCTTTTAAACTGCACACTCACTCACATGAGCACACCCCTGCTTTACTGTTACTGGCCCCTAAAAGTTTTTAGGGTTTTTTGGGGGTTTTTCCCAAAATCTCCACAAGACGCCAAAAAAAGATCGATTTAGTACAAGTCAGTGAGAACAAAAGCACCTCATTATTCTGATATTTTAATGGCCCATAAATCAACCCAGTGCAGAGAGCTGAGTGAAGATCGAGGAAAAAAACTCTAACAGATGGTTTATGGATTCCACATTCAGGAAACATGACGCATACAGAATGATCTTAGCGGCAGCAGCTACCTAAACCTTGCCCGTTACACAGAGAAGTGAATACATGCAGAGAGAGGTCACTAGGAATATTCTCACAGCGATCACTGCTCCATGTTGTTCCAGCACTCCTAAATGTTTCCGTACATGAAAGCTCAAAATAGGCAGAGGAAATAGGAAGAAAGAGAGATTAAGCATGATGAAGAAGGGGGGGGGGGGTGCCAGGCTGTTAATCCTGTGTAGAAGAGGAATTTAAGACTCTCACTGCAATCATACCCAAACCTCTACGGCCTACGTTAGGCTATTTACAGAGTCAAAGCACTCTCCTTCATTCACTTTTGGCCGTATCATCTTTATCTTTGGTTCCTTTAATTTCTGTCTTTAATCCACCTTTCCCCTCGTTATCTTTAACTCTCTTCCAACACCTCCCCCATCTTATTCCCTCCCCCTCTATCTTTCTCCCCCATCGCAACTGTCCTTCTCTCAGGCTGCAGCGTTGTTAGTCTTGGCTTGGGTCCAGCTGGACTAAAAGTTTCTCTACGCTGAGGTGGTTAAAATCCCTCTCACACAGAGAAATGAAAGAAGCAGGAACAGATGCAACAGAGACACAGGTTAATAGCCGTGTGAAACTACTCAGGTGATGACACAAGGATGTGGTTGAACTCTTGAGGGATTAAAGTAGCAGGGGAAATTATACACACACACACACACACACACACACATATAGTGTTTGTGTCACTGTATAGCTGGCAGAAAGACAGGAAGCAGGGCCAATCAAATCCATTCAAATCCATTCAAATATAATGACGTCCTGTAAGAGGTACCAGAGACTGAAAAGCAGTCCCGCTTGGAAGTTTTTTTTTTACATCACAGCATCATCATCATCATAATTAAAAACACTCATTATTAAATGTTTGTGCAGAAGACATTAGATGTCTTATTATACTTGAAACTCAAAATGTCAACTTTTACAGGTTAGGCAAACAACACTTTTCTATCCATGCAGAATAAAAACAATAACAATCCATTGTTCTGCACACAGACATAGCGGGCACACGCTGCGCTGAGAGAGGCCGCTCTACCTGCTGTGTTAAAAGTCGATCAGAAACGGATCTAGGAGTGATGTATCGAAGAGTTACCTAAGTGCTTGTATCCATTATGGATCAGAATGATGCTGATGTGTGTCTGTTTGTGGCGGAAAAGACAAAAGACCGCTTTTTACTAGCTGCAACCTGAGGTCAGTGACTTTGGCCTTTCGCCTGGACCGTAGTTACAACAGCTCGCTGCAGGACAGTCCCTCTCAGGACCGTGTTCCTGTTTCATTAAACACCAATAAAAATCCTCAAGTGGAACGCTCAAGGAAATGCGAGGAGTGCAATTAACTCCTCACAAATAAACTGGAGAAGCTGCTGCGCACACACAGCTGCACACGAGGAACTCGATTTACAAACACGATGCACTAAAAATCAGATACATCGGACGTAACATTGTGGCTTTGGCTTGGTATTAACTGGCTTAATGGTTAAAAAGTTTGTCAGCACAAACAGATCGTGTTACCTATTAATAAAAACAGAATACAATTAAAGCAACTGTCATGAGATGTCTTCATATTACACATTTAAGTCACAATTAAGTCCAGAATTACAGAACTAATGATACACACAAACACACAGACTCTCTGAGCGAGGACACCTTTATGACTGACTTGAAGCAGATATGCATTTCTATGGTAATAATCACCAACCAAAGCAGAAGTGATATTATTTCCACAGGCCATTTCCTCTTTCAGTGCTAATACTCAAGCTCATCTGCTCTGCCTACTTCCTCCTCTTCCAGTCTTCGTCTTCAGCTCACGTGTCTTCGTCAGGGCATCCCTGCTTTCTTTCAGTTAGTTGCACAAATTTTCTCCTTTAATTTAAAAAAAAAAATCATCCCTGTGACATTTTTAGAGAAAACTAAAAGACACTAAAAAAATAAAAAAAGCCATTTTTCTCAGAGCCCAAGGAAATACCCTCATGCTTCCATCAGTGACCACCCCACATAAGTAACATGTTTTCAATAATTAAGTAATTCAATCTACTTTCTCCTCCACGTTTCGTGATTCCCTGCTCCCTTTTCGTTGCACTCTCCTCCCGCTCTGTGTTGCGGTTAAAGTTGCTTCACTCGGCATTCCCAGGATTCCTTGCTGCCACTTTGTTAACATACCGTCATGCCAGCTGTAGCAGCACAGCTACCATTATCCTTTTTTTTTACTCCTTGATCCCCCCCCCTTCCTACAACACGTTTGTGCCACTCTTCACTCCCACTCTGACCATCCTCCTCCTCCTCCTGCTGCTGGCTGAAGCTACAGAAAGAATCTTTAAACTCTTGTTTAATGTTTAAACACTTTGCCGACAGTCTTAAAGGAACCATCCTCTTGAAATAAAAATGTGCAGTATAAATGACTAACGAGAATGCACGGAAAGTGCAAAAAGTCTATGTCTTAGAATTCAATAAGAAGTGCTCTCTGGAGAAAGCAGTAATATCAAATACAAATCCTCCAGTAGTACTGCATTCAACACTACTTGCAGTCACTCTTTTTCATGAAAAACTCTACTTCCTGTGGTAAATATCTACATTTTCCATTGCTTGGAAACAGATGGCCCTATCTCTGAAACGAAGGTAGGTTGCATGATTACTGACAGCATATTCACACACACACACACACACACAAAAACACTGCAATGAACTGGAGATGACCCAGATCATTAAAGATCCTGAAAGTCTTTGCCTCTCCACAGGGGACCTGCCTCTGGCACAGAATCTCTGCTTTTATCGAACCTTTAAGATATCGCTCAATCCACACTACAACTGGTGACATCTACCTTCTTTTCTATTGTTCTCCTCTTTATTCCAGCTGAGGAGACAAGCCTGCACGGCTCATTCAGGAGTTCATACATCTCTACTAGTCTCACCTTCATGCCAGCAGCGGCTGCAGGCCCACCCGGATCCACAGCCTGGATGTGACAGGGTTTGCTTCCTCGCACCACAAAGCCCCAGCCCACAGCATCGCCTACAATCTGAGGACGACAGCAGCAGAGGAAATGCTGGACACCTCATTTGTTTTGAGTTCCACGCTCAGTGTGTAAACTGAGTAAATGATTTGCAGCTGGCTACCGATGGTGAAGGAATCTTTACACCAAATACTGTTCCAAAAATATCACGAATGAACGTTAAATACTGTACGCACATTATACAGCACATTATACAGTACTTTGTATTTTTGTCATGTGACATTCATCTGGGATTCTGTGGTGATCGCACATTTCTAAGAAAAAGAATAGAAATGGATCTATGTGTGCTGTCTGCATATGTCCATGAGTCATGGGACCTTTCACATGTATTCAAATGTGTGTGTGTGAGAGGATATGTGTGATTGCTCAAACAGTCTTTGTTAGACCTCGTGTGTGTGTGTGTGTGTGTGTGTGTGTGTGTGTGTGTGTGTGTGTGTGTCCTACAGTGAATGTCTTCTTTATAAAAGGTCCCCCTGGTCTCTGCAGCTCCTCTGGACTCACTTGTCTCTTCAGGACTGTTGATAAAGTTACACAACATAAAATATCACAGTGATTATAAGACACACCGATATACGGTACATCTGCAAACAGGCGTGAGCATGCACATGTGAAATAGTGACTGCATATTCAGATTTTAGCTTTTATTTCTATATTTGGTTTTAAAAAAAATCTGCAATGGTCACATTGCTAATAACGCCTTGAGGCACACTGCTTCCTGAAACAGTATAGCTTTCCTTCCCCTCCTCTGACTTCCCCTAACCAGTACTCACATCAACATGACTCTCCACAAGGATCCACTAGACTTTTGTGTTTCAAAAATGATTTGAAATGTCCTCATTTGTTCCAAAATGACAGAAAAACATAAAGAAATTAGAGAGCTAGAGGGGAGATAATAAAACACTTAAACACAAGTTAAACTTAATGTTTTGATGCTTTTTAGACGATCTGTTTATTCTTGTTCTTCAGTCTGCTGCTGATTGTGTTCTGTTCAGTACAGAACACAATTTCTTTGACTTCATCATTTTTCTTTTAATAAGCCAGGTCCATTTGATCTTTTGCAGATCCGACCGTTTCTCAGCTGTCTAAAGAAGTCCTGACTGGCCACAGTTGTTTCCTGAACTCTCGAAAGCTTTTTTATTGAGGATTTTTCAAAGAAGTCCTCGTCTCCTGTAAAAACTTACAATCACACCCTGTCCAGGTTGTGGCACTCAGCTGATTTCAATATTGCTGGACAGTCATGGTTGCATATATTAAATTGATATATAAGTATGCATCTTTCAGCCTTTGTGTGCACACTGAATTCAGACTTCAACAGGTGCTTTGCATTTAGTAAAGAACTATA